>CALNHX010010412.1:0-40493 GCA_940337035.1 Agriotes lineatus
CTGGGACTTAATTTTTGCTAGGATTCAGCCATGTGCTCCTGGAATTGACATACTGCAATTAGATTCCACTAGGGAATAAGAGTTCGCCCATTGCCTACCTGCAGTCTCCACTGGCGTCGACGCTAGGCTATCTGCGACATTCGAAACGCTACTGCAAGCAGATGTCCTTGGCCCTCACATCTATGTTGCCCCATGTGCACAGACTGCAAGGAAACAAGCGGAGTAATTAGATTTGGGTGTGTACTTCTGCAGGCGAATCACTCGCTTAGATATTATAAGGGTATGCTATACCGATCGTGTCGTCTTGTGTATTTATTTGATTAGGCGAATCTTTCGCATAAATATTGTCAGGGAATGTTATACAGCTCGTCCCACTTTATGTAGTTTTAGATTAGATTCGGGGCTGGCTGTATTATCTGTGCTCGTCGTTTACTGAAATACTACTGTTTAAAGTTACCTCGACTCACTTTAATTATGCTAAATTATGATCTGGTGTTGCCGGCATCGTGTGTGCTGTTACACTAGCAGGCTAGCTTTCTAGCTTGGAGGCCCCTCGGTAGTGCCGGTGGCTCCGCTTAAATTTATAATCAGGCTCCTACAAAATATAGCAGAATAGTACATTGGAGTTTTGCTTTAGGCTGTAAGACATTATAGTAGGATGTTTTTGTACTTACCTATGGCACGTTTTAGTCGTGCCCCACCGACACTTTGCAGCATCTTGGGCCCCCCTTTCGCACAAGCACGATATCCTCCATATCGAGGTTAATTTTATGACAGCCACCGAGTAGTACGTATCGCTTATCGGCTGTGGTTAGCGACCCGATTTCGGTAGCCTTTTGCTCGAATTCAAGCTTCCGTGAATTGATTACGCAATTTTACGTTCGAACAATATCGTTAAGAGCATATTCAAGTAATTGTTGTAGCGTTCATTAATATCTTCATGTTTTTACATTAAGAAACTCCCTCGATTTCGTATGGCCATACTATCCGCACGGTGTCTTAGCAAATTAGAAATTTTGAGTATCGTCTTAATGTCAATTCGAACCAACACTCGGGGTTAAAAGTTAGCTAGATACTTGCAGTGCTCTGTTTTGGTCTCACAGGGTGCGTTAAAAATTAATTACACTAATTTTTTATTGCTTAATTTTTCGCGGAACGCCGATAATCTTACTGATGCAGGTCGAGTAACTTTAATTGCTCATGCAACGCTCCTTTTTTTAATGTGTTAGGTTGATCATTGCCTGCTTTGTTATATATTTATTATTGTATGTGTGTGTCATTGTACTTGCCTATTAATTGTCGCCGCTTGCACTATAGTACCAAATATTTAATAAATGCTGTGATAAGTTACTGGCCTTTGCTGATTGATTTGCTGTATTTATCCCATACCTTGAGGAGGTCCGACTCAAGAATTTGTCGACGTCGAGGACCTGGCGCTTTCTCCCTTAGTTTTCTTTTTAGCGTAGCTGGAACCCCGACCCTTTTCGGCGAGTTAGCCCAATAAGGCAGATATTTACCAGTCGGCAAAATAACGAATACAACTTTCACCACCAGGTAAGGCCAACCCTTTTATCCTTGGTCACCACCAATAACATAAAAATAACAGCAATTTAAACTTCTGATAAATGAATTCCCACTTATTGAATACCGCTGGTATTAATAACGAAAAATTAGAAAAAACATTACTGAGTTTTCGTTTCCGCCCAAACATATTTCTTATAACACGTGATAATTTGCTGTTAATTTTAAATTATACAAAAACTCACAGCACAAATAAGATACTTTTTTAAATAAAGAAAACGTTATTTTAGAAATTGCAGTTTTATTATTAACTAGGCTACAAACAATTCACCATTACAAAAACATTCATATTAGGTATTTGAAATGCTAACCCTGCATTTCAACGCATATTTGAGCTCCAGTTTTCCTATAGCCTTGTTTGAGCATTGTTGGCGTAACTGCTCTATTGCAGCGTTAATGAGACGGCGCAATTCGTTGATTGCATCAACTTCGGTGGCATATACCAATTGTTTCATAAAGCCCCATAAAAGAATCCACTGGGTAGAGAGCTGGACTGCGTGGGGACCATAAATCCAGCCCAACCGATCCATCTCTGCGAAAAGATGTTGTTGAGGTAATCTTGTACAGTATGGCTTAGTGTAGTAAAGTACAGCCACCATGCATAAATCACATGGTACAGCACACACCTAAAGGAACATCTTCGAGGAGCTCTGGCAGAACTTCTTGTAAAAACTGCAAATAAGAATGGCCATTAACAAACGCTGGTAAATCGTATAGCCCTATTAATGCTGTTCAAAATACCAGCCCACAAATTCAAACTAAAACGCTGCTGAAAGCTACTCTGGCGAATCGCGTGCGGATTTTGATCATCCCATACGTGAGAATCGTGGAAATTGAGAACACCACTTTTAGTAAAACAGCATTCATCTATCACCAGTACGTGTATTGAAAATTCTACTTTCCCATTAGTGCGATTTAGCAGCCATCCGCAAAACTATTTCCGCAACAGATAATCCGTAGGAGCTAGTCTTTGTATCTTTTGCTGATGATAGAGGTACAAACGATTGCTGCTCAGTGTGTGCCAAACAAAGGATGGAGCAACTCCAACTTTGTTGAGATCAATCATTTCTAAAAGTTTTTCTTTCACATTCATCCCATGTTGATATTGTCTACCTCAACCATGACCTTTCTTACGTTGTAGATTTCCATTCTCTCTTCCGCGTTGGACTAGTCGAAGACAAGTATTTCCGGAAGGCGTTTGACGATCTGGTAATCTTTCCAAATACATATGTCTTTCACGTGCAGCTCCATACATAATAATCATATCTACATACTCTTTGTTACTGTAGTTAGCCATTTAAGTTGAATTAAACACTTAATAGCTGATGTATCTTAATTTTGACGATTAAATGAATTAACGCTTAAACAAATTTCTACTGCTACTTGTTTTTTCTTGTTGTTACTAAATCGTCAGCGGTTCTCCATCGGTGAACACCAGTTTTTAAGCATTTAAGAGGAAAATGTAAGTAGTCCTCATTTTTATGATATTTATTTTTTATAATTTTTTTTAACTCAACATTGTTTAGTTAAATTTCAAATATCCTCTGCTTGAACTTAAAACGTAAATTACTACCTCAAAGAATGCTTATTAATTTATTCAAATTTAACTTGCTGTAACTTTCTTGGTGTTGGTTTTGGTCAGAAGTTTATTAAGAGAATAACTTTTTTTGGTCCCCTCTAGCTACCTTTTCAGTCTCCTCCATACGTTATAAAACACCCGTATTTTCTGATTTAATATTGATGTAGTGCAAACCACGGTTTCTTATAATATGAACGTTTCTAGTAGCTTTTCAGCAGCGTAGAAAAAAATTGACACGGTAGCTCAGTTGACGTAAACGTTTTTAATTGAAGTCCTCAAAGTATTAGAAACAAAATCATACTAGAACGACCTTACACAATCAGACAAAATATATCCAAACAAGAAAAACATTCACTACACACACTAAAAACCGATAACACAATTAAAATTCTACCTGCAGACAAAGGCAACGCCACAGTAGTACTTGACACAACCACATACAACGAAAAACTTTTAACACTAATTAGTGAGGGACAATACACTAAACTAAATAAAGATCCAACACATACAATAGAAACAAAAATATACAGAACACTTTACAAACACAGAGAACAATTTACAGATTTTGTAAGACGTACGCTAACACCACACTACAGTAAACCACTACATTTTTATGGATTACCAAAAATACACAAACCAAATGTACCACTTAGGCCAATAGTTAGTTCTATAGGTTCTCTTTGTCACAGTTTAGCTAAATATTTACTTAAGATACTGACTCCTATATCAGGAAATACAGACACGTATATAAAGAACACGCCCCATTTCCTTGAAAAACTTAAAGAAGCAAACATAAACACACAACACTTAATGGTTAGTTTCGATGTAGTTAGTCTCTTCACTAATGTTCCAGTAGACAAAACACTCAACATCATTAAACATGGGCTACAAAACGATAACACATTACATACACGAACAACATTAAACGTTGGTACCATTATGGAACTTTTAACACTCTGCATTAAAACGACATACTTTCAACTAAACAATGAATTTTACCAACACGATTTCGGGATGGCAATGGGTTCACCTTTATCTCCCATTGTTAGTAACATTTTTATGGAAGACTTTGAACAACAACATGTCTACACGTACACCAACAAACCAGTAGTTTGGTGGAGATATGTCGATGATGTTTTTGCAATTTGGCCTCATGATATGGATGAGGTGGACAAATTTCTTGAACATATTAACAGTAAAGAAACCTCCATCAAATTCACATTAGAAACAGAGCAAAACAATCAGTTACCCTTTCTTGATACACTAATCACACGCACAATAAATACTTTTGAAACATCAGTATACCGTAAGAAAACCAATACTAATAGGTACTTACATTTTAATTCTAACCATCACAAAAACATAAAGACAGGCGTTGTAAAAAGTCTCTACGACAGAGCCAAAGTTGTTTGCTCTAATGATAAAATTTTCAAAAAAGAGAAAGAATTTATTATTAATGTTTTACAAGATAATGGCTATCCAGAGATTCTTGTTCGGAACACGAAGCAATGCCACACACATACAAAGGAATGACACTCAAAAATATAATACTTTTACTATACCATATATTCCAGGCATATCTGACAAAATTAGACGAATTGGAAATAGATTCACTGTTAGGACGGTATTCAAAACGATGAATACTTTGCGGTCAGTTCTTACAAAAACTAAACCGTTCAACGAAGAACAACATTCAAGGAATTGTATATATATCTAGTATTCCCTGTGAATGCGGGAAATATTATATCTGTGAAACATCCAGGCCTTTAGCAGTTAAAGTTAAAGAACATAAAAATATGTTGAAAACGTATCAATTCAATAAGTCTAAGCTGGCAGAACATGCTTGGGATGAAAACCATAAAATACAATGGGACAACACAAAGATCTTGTCTAAAGAATCGATGTCAACTAGGCGAAAAATTAAGGAAGCGGCATATATTTTACTTACCGAAGAAAAGTGCGTGTCGTCTTTCTCAATATTTTTAGACAATAGTTGGCTATCGATTCTTAAAGATGAGATCAAGTAGGTACAGATATCAACAAACGTCAATGGCAAAAAATTCATTGGAGGTTGGTCGTTTTTCCTTCCAGTGAAAAAAGATAAGTTTCTTGTTAGTTTTAATTGTTATTCGTTGATAACGAGGGCAGATTGTCCCTCGAAACGTTCGTTGTTAATATTTTCGTTATTTAATATTTTAATTTGCAGAGTGGCGAAATACCCATATAAGAATATGAATTACAAATTGTTTAATTAACACTGTACCAAAAATTATACTTTTTGCACTTCCGGGACTAAAGTTGATACTTTAGTCCCCGTAAACAGGGACTAAATTAGCTCATTTAATCCCTAGGGACTAAAGTAAAAATGATACCATAACTATGGTAAATTTATGTACACACGAGGTTAGTAGGTTAGGTTTTGTTTGTCATTTAACACACACTGACGGAAAAGTTAACCTGCAAATCTCGAATTTGACATATACTGACAATACATTTCAGTACTGCCAACTGATTCAGGCTACACAGGGCCTGCTGCAGTTCAGTTTTTAAAAAATTTTAATTGTCAGTTTCCAAATTGACAGATTCCAAATTTTGGAAATGTTTGATGATAATGTTCCCAAAAGTGCAAAAAATAGCGAATATACCTCGGGACTAAAGTGCCTAAATTTCTTGAGTGGTTGTTGCCCTCGGGCTTCACCCTCGGGGCAACAAACTCCACTCGCGGGATTAAATGGTGTACTTTAGTCCCACATGATATGATATACTATTTTTGTAGAACGATTTTTATTTTTTTCGTCCAATTCTAATTTTGGGTCCTTTCTCCAGTAAGTTAATTCCGCAATGGTTCTTTATCAAAGTATCAATAGACGCCTGTCTTATCAGGACAGGATAGGATCATGTGACGTGAATTTTAATTCGCGATTGCTCAAAATAAAAGTTGTGCATCCAACTTGCTCACATTTCACTGAGTTTTACATCTGACATCGATTTTTACATGCCTATACAATGTAAAATACCAGGTTGTACATCTCATAATATTTCACCATGCTCCTTAAAACAACGAATCCATTGATATCAATATCTAAGTTTTTGTATTTTGTGCAAATACCGAGTTTTGCATCTAGTGGGCTCATATGTTAGGTGCTAATAAACATTCCTGGGCCAATTAACAAGTGAGAAATATGGAGAAAAAAACGGTTTTAAAACTATGAAGAATACAAAAACGCCTATATACTGACTATTCCATACTTCTCTTTAAGTACAAATTCGCGTAGCAAAACTAAAACCAGGGAAGAGGGCATTTGCTTCTGTGCGCATGTCGATTTTTTAAAGGCTTCAACTTAAATTGAATAGCAATGCTTTAATTCTACGGTGATTGTGCTAAATTTTAAAATAATCGTCGATCTACATCTTGTTGGTTTGGCTAGATTTATCCACACCAATGATCCAAACCATTTCCATTGCAGTCAAAGGTGAGACAAAGTTTTAAAGTTTGAAACTTTCTTATCGTTTTCAGTTACTCACGTAAGCCTAGGAAGATTACAATGGGTCGGTTATATAGAAAGAATGAATAGAAACGCTATAGCAAAACGGGTAGAAGAGCGAAAGGTAAATGAAGTGTAAGGACGAGAAGGGTGGACTGTAATCGTATTGAAAGATGCAACGAAGATCATACTTGTTAACAAATGGAGACATTGGTAAGGAAAGGATAGGGAAGAATTACAAACTCTGGCCCGGTGTATGCCAATAGACTAGAATGAGGAATACAGGCACAGTGTTTTAAAGTCAGCTAATAAATTTGGAATGAGGTATACACAAGAAAGTTTCACGTCACTATTTTTAGATATGAAAGGCCTGTTACTAGTTGATTGTCTTCCATTTGGGGAAACTATTCCATGAATTACTGCACCAAACTATTTTTTTCCGCACAAAATACTTTCACCTCTACTGTTTCTCTTTTTTCTTCAGTTATGGCATGATTTCATCCGCATAAGTTAGTGTAGATTAAAGATTTAGGTGTTTCTATCAGTGCATAAATACTCGTTGCTCCAAGTGGTATAATAAGTTAAGCTATTCTACATATTAACCTTTTTTACTTTCACTATCTGTTTCTCTGTCTTCCTGGCCAAACTCCTATTGCTTGCGGGGCTCACAAAATACTTTATTGGTATTCTTTGATATGTTTATGGATTTCGCTTTTCAATAAATATCTTCACGTTTTGTATTCGCAGATGTTACAAAAGTAATATAACTTTCTTGGAGAGTTTTTTTTACTGTCGGAAATTGAGATATCTTCATCTGCATAACAGAATACGTTGATCTGATGTACACCCATCGGATATTCTCATCAAGTTTTTTACCACTGTGATTTCCATCGTGTTGTTTGTGTATATACGTATTATATACTTGATTATTTGTAGTATTCTATAGAGTACTTGTTTCTCGATCAGTATTCTTAAGACGTTATTTAGCTTTTATTTTGTTACCATTTTACTTCCCTTGTCTAAAGGTTACAAAGTATTATAATCGTGAAAAAATCAGCTTTAATTTTTTTTACTAACTTACGTTTCAGGGTCGTTGGATGACGAAAAACATGTTTTCTCAATTTCGTCTGTCTGTCTGTCCATCTGTTCGTCTGTCTGTTCGTCAGTTGTAACGGTGTAGCTCAAAAACTATTTGTTTAAAGAAATCGATATTTTGCATGCCGATTATAACGGGTGTTCATAAACAGTCGTCATCCCAGTAGGTTTTGACTTCAGAAACGTATGTCTATTAAAATTGAGAAAAAATGCGCTATGACAGAACTCAATGATGTTTCAGTGTGTTGCACGAATTAATCAAAGACATAACATTTTGTTTTTCAAAGCAACTGGGATGACGACTGTTTATGAACACCCGTTATGACTACGTGACTCGTAACCGAATATACTTTCGGTGAAATATATACAGGGTATTCACCTTAAAAAATGAAACGTTGTCTATGTTTATTTTAACTGAGGAATAGATAAATGTAGTATTTTACACATAGCTCAGGCTTTACCCTTGACGAAAATAAGGCCCAACAAATGCAGGGTAAATGTTATAATTGACATAAAACTAGGTAATGATAAGCGAGTCGTATATCATCCAGCCACGAGCACAAAGTCGAGGCGTTTTTTTTTGTGGCTGACCGGAACTAGGGAGCTGCTGCGAAGCGTTGAAATCGCTCTCGCAGGCGATGAAATCGCGTTAATTGCAAATCACGCAACCTGCAATGTTTTTATTAAGAAATTGATGTCATTACCAAGTGTTTCCTTTTTTTGTTTCAGTGTATTAGAAACGGTAAGATATTTTTATTTTTAATTTTATTTGATTTTAAACATTTTTAGTGTCACAACTTCCATATGCGAGGGAAGTTATGAGTAAAGCCCTTCGCATAGATTTTATATAATATAATAAGTATGCTACACGGGGTGTGTTGTAATAACGTATTCCTTCATGTTCTTTTATTTCGTATTTTATGTTCTCTTCTGGTGACATGCTATTGTTTTTTCTAACATATTTCTTCACTAGTTCTTTCGATGCGCTCATCAGTTACACAATACTAATCATCCGCTTCCATGTCTTTGGTTGGATTTTATATTTCATAGAGATGGCTAAAGTAATTTAATCGTTCTACTAAAGATGTTATAGATTAAATCACTTCTGTTTTTAATAAATAAATCTACATATTGCATCTTGAGGCCGTAGATATCGTGTTCTAGGTTTACAGAAAACTGGTTCCAGTATTTTCCTTTTAGTGCCCTTATTTTTGAATTAATTTCGTTTCTTACAGGATAGTACGTCTCCCATGCTTTTGATGTTTATAGCTGTTTGCTTTGTATCCCTGGCGCTGGCTTTTCATTTGCGAATATTTTAATTTCTCTACAAAACCATGGAATTTTTTAGTTTAGTCGCTACGTTTGTGCTTCCAACTTTTTTCAACTGAATCTAAGTTGCTTATTTTCGTTGGTGTTGTTTGTTAGTCCGGCTTGGTGTGATAATTTGGTCGCTAACGTATTTCCCTATGAATATTTTTATTGTTAATTAGCTATTAGGTATTTGTGTTCATTCTGTTTGTAAATACAAAGTCAATACAGCATATAATTGTATTTAACTTCTCGTGTTCTGCAGTGTGCGTATTCCTGGCTCACTTCATTTGTGATTCTGGGCAGGCCTTGCATGTACATTTTTTAACGGGGTAAACACAGTTGGCAACAAAAAAATTCAAAGCAAAATTTGACAGTTCATCATTATTCGTTTGTCAACCGAAGTAATTTTGTTGAAAATAACATAATTGAATCTTCCAGTCCAGTAATATGTCACGAATGGTTTTTTTATAAGCTGTAAATGTTAATGTCATTTTGACACTAGTAACTTTTCGTAACTAAATAGGGGATATACTGGTAAAAGTGATCATGTTCAACGCATGCTCAAAATAACAAATGGAGTGAATGTGGTATGTACGAGGAGCGTTCAAATATGGGTGAGAATCTGGTTGCCTTGAGTAATGAAAACAATGGATGGAAACAAGCATTGTGTGTCATGTTCTAACATATTCCCACTTGCAATTAGTATCAATCAAATTCTTCTCCGTTACACCTGGCAGTAATAATTACGATTATGGGTAGTTTTTTGGAGATTGAAGGGGTGTACTCTATCTCGATGAACCATCAATGCCCAGTATTATTCAACACTTCTCACTGAAAAGGTAAAACCAGCAATCCCTTCCAAACGACAAAAACGACAAAGCTCCATTTGTTTTCTTGAGGACAACAGCCGCATTAACGATGGAAGCACTGAGAAAATTGAAGTGGGAACTTCTGCCTCATCCTGCAAATAAGGATGCAGTAGGTGGCGCTTTAAACTCAAACTCAGTTTTACACAAGGAAAACGTAGTTTGACTGCTACTGTTTTACAATAATTTTGTCCTATATCATTCAAATAAACGTTGTAGGCTAGCCTTATTTGTCCACTATTTATCGGTTCTCCTTTTATATTTTAAGGATTCATAGCCAATCTCAAATTGACAATGTTTTTAAATATTTGATTTTCAGATTACTTTGTTTCGACCAATCATAGTCATAGTTATGATTACTACTTAGTTCCAACTACTGCATGCTTATTTGAAATTTAGTATAGCTCGTCTTTGTTGATTGAATTTGGTATCTAGTGTATTAGGGCTGTGTGCGAGCATTAAAATAGGTTCTCACTTTTTTATTAACTTCTTTACACATACAGTTTTGTGATGTGATTTAATAACACAGGTCTGCGACCAAATTTTTTTCTTTAAAATAATGGGTGATTCTTATGTATTTTGGTGCGCTGAGTTCGGAAATGCCCTCAGTTTTTTCCCAGCACGTAAGCATTTTCCGCAAAATGCATTTTTCTGCGGGATTGCCTACCTTAAGGCGTATATTTATGAATATGCCGAAAAAAGTTGTTTTTCCTATTCGGCTTCATAGTTTTATATTAGAAACTATGAAATATGATAAAAATTAGTATATTTAACAGTATTAGTCAGCGTATGAATCATGGAAACCCATTACCTTAATAGTATGCAATTAAGGTTTATCGCTTTTCTTCGGTGTTTTCAGATTCCAATGTTACTGTAATAAATGTTTTTGTTATTAAAAGTACATAAATAAATAGGAGAAATTCTTTCTGGTAATTAGCGTAATTGTGTTGAACATTATGACAAATGAAACCTGGATTTTCCCATTGCCCTATATATACCCCTCGTAGTCCTTCGATTTGTTCATTTCAATTTAAATATTCTTAAAGTGTCTTTCAAAATGTCTTCAAGAGCTTGTGTTAATAGTCCTGATAGTTTCTGTTACATTTGTGGCGAACTTGTATTAAAAAAACAATCTCGAAGTATTCCGGAGTTTATTAAAAAAGTGTACTTTGCCTATTTTGGTGTGAAGATCGGAGATCAAGAAAAATCTTGGGCCCCTCATGGAGTGTGTTCAGGCTGTGTTGAAGGACTTCGCATGTGGTCTAAAGGAAAGGTGAAATCTTTTCGTTTTGGGGTGCCTATGATTTGGAGAGAGCCGAGAAACTACGGCGATGACTGCTACTTTTGTTCTTGCAACATACAAGGGTACAATGCCAAAAATAAAAAAGATATATGTTACCCAAACATGCAATCTGCACTTTGGCCTGTGCCTCATGGACCCGGTATTCCAGTACCAGTGCCCCCACACAATTTTGACGATTTGCCAGAGTCATCAGAGAGCGAGTCAGAGCAGTTGGATGATGAGTTTCAAGTCGAAGACTGTGGACCCCAACAGTTTTCACAAGAAGAATTAAACGACCTCGTTCGTGATTTAGGGCTTTCTAAAGAGTCTGCTGAATTACTGGGCTCTAGACTTCAAGAAAAGAACTTGTTGAGATCTGGAACTTCATTCTCTTAATACAGAAGCAGAGAAAAACAATTTGAGTCAAATTTTTCTCAAGATGGAGAACTTGTATATTGTTCTGATGTTCCCAAGTTGATGTCAATGTTTAACATTCAACATGTGTCAGATGAATGGAGGCTTTTTATTGACTCGTCAAAAACAAGTTTAAAAGCAGTTTTGCTACACAGCGGCAATAAATACGCTTCTGTACCCGTGGGGCACTCTGTGCATCTAAAAGAAAAGTGTGACAACATGGCTTTTATCCTTGATAAATTGAAATATAAGGAGTTTGGATGGCCTATCTGTGGTGATCTCAAAGTAATCTCTATGGTGCTTGGACAACAAGGTGGCTATACGAAATTCCCCTGTTTCCTATGTGAGTGGGATAGCCGGGCAAAAGCACAGCACTGGAGCCAAAAAGTGTGGCCAACGAGAACTTTGAAGGTTGGAGAAAAAAATGTTCACTTTGAGTCTTTGGTTATTCCCAAAAAGTGCTTTTACCCCCACTTCACATCAAGCTTGGACTGATGAAGCAGTTTGTCAAGGCATTGCTAAAAGATGGCGAAACGTTCAAATACCTTGAAAAGAAATTCCCGGGACTGTCTGAGGCAAAGTTAAAGGAGGGTGTTTTTGTTGGCCCGGACATTCGGAAACTAATGAAAGACAATCAGTTTGAAAAGGTGATGAAAAAAGCTGAGAAAGAGGCGTGGATATCATTTAAAGAAGTTGTGACTAAGTTTTTGGGGAACAATAAGTACCCGGATTATGAAGAAATTGTAAATAAAATGTTGAAATGTTTTAAAACCTTGGGGTGCTCCATGAGCTTGAATTGATTGATTGATTGATTAAAAGCAGGGATTTAGATGGGTTAGTAGTGAGCCCAGTTTTGCACTTCGACTCTGTGGTCTTTTGTGCCCCCCCTGACCCTATTAAAATAGATCTGCACCTTCAACGAGTTGTAGGAGGTGTTTTGCGAGGTGCTCGTGTGTGAGAGCTGCTCCGTGTGGAGTTCCCCCGAAAAGTTGCTGTCTTTTGCGGAGTAACGCTGGACAGTCGAAGATTATGTGTGAGGCTGTCTCCTCCTCTTCCTGACATAATCTACAGAGTATGTCCCCTCTGTATATGCCTATTTTGTGTAGGTGTTTTCTCAGGTGGCAGTGTCCTGTGACTAGTCCTACCAGCCGTCTGATCTGAGTTCGTCCTAGATGGAGTACATCGGTTGTTAGTCTGCGAGAAGGCGTTCTAATTATTTCCTTCCCCAGTGTTTGTCCCTGTGTGGCATCCCAGCGAGAAGCGTGTTGTCTAACGGTCCATTTTTCTATCGCTGTTCGGATGCTTTGTTTGGGTATACCAAATACAGGTTCTGGGCCTATAAATGGGGTAGATGCACCAGCTTTTGCGAGGGCGTCTGCCGCTTCGTTTCCCTCTATCCCTGTGTGCCCTGGCACCCAAATGAGCTGAACAGTGTTCTTTTCAGCTAGGAGTGTCAGGTGATTTAAGCATTCTCTTGTTAGCACAGAGCTTACACGAGGTGATTCAAGCGCTTTCAGTGCCGCTTGACTGTCAGAAAGTATGCTTATGCGTTGTTGGGAATACCCGCGTTTTGCATTTTCCTGGACGCATTGCATTATAGCAAAGATTTCAGCTTGAAAGACTGTGGCTTTGGTCCCAAGAGATACACTAATGTCCTCTTTTGGTCTTACGCCATGTATTCCAGCACCCGTGCCCTCTGCTGTTCGGGATCCATCTGTGTACCAGACTAGCCCATTTGGCAGGTGGGTTGAGGTTTCTTGGTTCCAGTCATTGCGATCGTACCTCACAGTGAAAGGTTTGTCAAAGGAATACTCTGGAAGGCTGTAGTCTGAGCCCAATTTTAAGATGGGGTTACCTTCGCCCACTTCCTGTATCCGTTTGTGTCCGCACCGTTCCTGGTTGGTGTTCCAGTTTCCGGTGGTTTTCATTCTGTATGCTCCAATCTGGGCTTCCCCTTTTAGATATATGTCTAGAGGTGTTAGTCCCAAGAGAGCTTCCATAGATGCTGTTGGAGTGCTATTCATAACTCCACAGATGCACAAACAGGCCAGTCTCTGTATCCTGGATAGTTTTTTAATTGCTGTTTTTTGTTCTACCTTTGGCCACCATACCAAGGTGCCATAGGATATCACGGGTCTGACTACTGTTATGTAGTACCAATGAACCATCATTGGTTTCAGTCCCCATGTTTTACCAAACATGCGTCTACCCATCATGAGGGCCATTTTTGCTTTGTTTGCTATTTTGTCTAGGTGTGCATTCCAGTTTAGTTTTGCATCTAGGGTAATACCCAGATATTTAACTTCCTGGCTAACCTGAATTCTTTCACCAAAGATTGTAAGGTTGTTGAAGGCCTCTACATTTCTTTTCTTAGTGAAAGGTATTATAGATGTTTTGCTAGGGTTTACCTTAAGGTTTTCCCTATTGCACCATGCCTGAGTGATGTTCAGTGCCCTTTGCATGAGAGCTGCAATGATGGTTGGATACTTGCCCCTTATGAGAATGACTATGTCATCTGCATAACCTTGGGTGTAGAACCCTTCATCATTGAGTGTCTGCAGGAGATCGTTCACTACCATGTTCCACAGTAGTGGGGATAGTACACCCCCTTGTGGACAACCTCTGACAGCACGTGCCTTGAGGGATTCTTCTCCCAAATCGGCCTGTATCTGGCGTCCCTCTAACATGGTTTTTATCCATCTGTTTGTGATGTCGTCCACGCCATGTCTTAGGGTTGCAGTCATTATTGATTCGAAGGAGGTATTATCAAATGCTCCCTCTATGTCCAGGAAAGCAGCTAGGGCTACTTCCTTGTTGGTTATCGACATTTCTACCCTACTGAGTAGGTTGTGAAGTGCCGATTCACATGATTTTCCTGGTTGATATGCATATTGGCTACGATGTATGGGATTGTCTTTCAAGACCCCATCTCGTATGTGCCTGTCTACCAGTTTTTCCATAGTCTTTAGACAGAAAGACATTAGGCTAATCGGTCTGTATGCCTTTGGCAGGGTGTACGATGCTCGCCCTGGTTTGGGAATGAAGACGACCTTGATCGGTCTCCACGCCAGTGGCAAGTAGTTTCCCGCTAGGCATAGGCGAAAGATCTTAATTAGGATCGGTACCAGAAGGTCTATTCCCCGCTGCAGTAGAGCGGGGAAGATTCCATCTGGTCCGGGTGATTTATAAGGTGAGAAGGATTTTACAGCCCACTGTACCTTGCTGTGACTGATCACTTCCCTAGCTACCTTCCACTCGTCTCTCGCGGGCCTTTTTGAGAAGTTGCTAGGGACTGGCTGTGATGTTATGTTAGCCTGATCAGCCATCAGTGCTCCTGGAAAGTGTGCTTGAATTAGCATTTCCAGGGTTTCCCTTTCACTGGTTGTGTATTCCTGTGTCGGTTTTAGCATGTTCCCGACTGGATTTAAAGGGTCTTTTGACAGAACTTTGTGGAGGCGTGCTGTTTCTGTGGTGCCTTCAATGTCCCCACAGAAGCTCCTCCATGAGTCTGTTTTTGCTTTTCTCAGAGCTTTGTTATATTCGGTTAGAGCCTGGGCGTGTTGGCCCCACTCTCCGTTCCTTTTTGCTCTGTTAAAGAGTTTTCGTGCTCTTTTCCTCAGGTTGGCCAGGTGTTCATTCCACCATATGACCTTCCTGTTGGTCTGTCTCTTTCTTAATGGACAGTTGTTTTCATATGAGGTTAGTATGGCGTCATTCATTTGGTCCACAATTACCTCAATGTCTGCTGGCGTATGGATATGGGTTTTAACATCGGATAACTTGCTAAGAAGTTCCTCCCTGTATGCAGCCCAATCAGTTTTCCTGGGATTTCGATAGGTTATTGTTGCCTTTTCAAAATCTGCCAGGAAGTACTCAATGTGTCTATGATCAGACAGTGATGGTTCGTTAGATACGCGCCATTGTATTACTCTGTCTTGCAGTCCAGCCGTGGACAGAGTTATGTCAATGACTTCTTGCCGACGTCGAGTTACAAAAGTGGGCTCACTACCTCGGTTAAGTATTTGTAAGTTATTACTTACCAAATATTCCAGGAGATCGGTTCCTCTCTGGTTTGTGTCCGTGCTGCCCCATGCAGTGTTGTGCGCATTGGCATCGCAGCCTGCTAAGAACTGGAGGCGGTTGGCCTCGCAGAACGTTACAGTTTCCATCAACTCTGTGCTTGGTGGAGGGTTGATGGCATCGTAGGGAAGGTATACGGAGGATATCTCTACCTGCCTCTCGTTGCCCTCCCTGATTTGTTTCAGTTTAATGGTTGTTAGATCCCTAAAACATAAGTTGTACAGAGCCATGTATTTTACCCCCCTTCTTCTTACATAAATACATGTCCTGGGTATATCAGAGGATTTATCGTATATTAACTCACCTCTGGCTTGTCCGAGTCCCATTATTTGGCCCCTTACTATCCATGGTTCTTGGATGAGGGCCACATCAATGTCCTCGGTTTGTAACCGGCTGCATAATACAGCCGTGGCTCCCCTACTGTGTTGGAGGTTTACTTGCAGTAGCCTCAGGACACTTGCTGGTGCTGGCGCCATCTTGTCCGTCAGGGGTAGGTACAGATAAACATCTGAATGTTGCTCTGCCTAGGCCTAAACATGGCTTCATGTTCAGGTTACGGAGAGTGGTTAGGGATGCCTCGTCGATCAACATGATCAGTGTCCTGCCTTTAGGCTCCGATACACTGTTGATGACTCGCCAGTCCTCTGTCTTCAGCCCCTTGTTCTGGGTCTTAAGGAGATCAAGGATATCCTTCTGCGGTTTGGTACTAAAGGGTTTGGGAGCCCACATAAGTACTTTGGCCGCATTCAGGATCTCCTTGGCTGGTCCTACTCTGAGCCTAGCTCCCTCCCACAGCTGGAGGTTTGGAGTCGTGGTTGTCAGCCATGACTTCGTTTCCTCGCTCTTGCAGGAGAGGATGACTGCACCTTTTTCAAAGTAGCAGCTGTTGAACTGTGGTCCTGTTCCTTCCCCTCCGGGTTGGATTTGTCCCAACAGTGCGGACTGAATTTCTTCGGCTTGTTCCTCCGTCAGGCGTGTCTCTGGGAAGTCCTGAGGAGCTATAGCCATTTTTAATCCTTTAAGGGCTTCCTTAAAGGTTTCTTTCCTCACTGCATTATCATCAGTGCAGGACTTTTTTGCAGTTGTCGCGGTTTGGGAGTTTGGTGTGCTCCCGTCGGACCTCTGCCTCTTTTTAGAAAGTGTAGTAGCCGGTACGCCTGAGCCGCCAGCTATTTCTCCTTTCTTAGAAGGTGTAGTAGCCGGTACGCCTGAGCCGCCAGCTGTTTCACCTTTCTTAACACTGAAACTTCACTTTTTGAACTCCCATTTGAGTTATTTCCCAGAAAACCTTGGTGCCGTAAGTAAAGAGCAGGGCGAGAGGTTCCACCATAATTATTAATACTCCACATCTGACGGTATTCATTACATAACGCTTTAATTATTTCAAAAACACTTTACCTGTAACGCAAGAAGCAACTAGAATAACTTTACAACTTCACTTCCAGTTCGAAATTGTAGTTTTATAACCTCACTTAACTTTTAGCACATGGGCTAAAAGTAAACAGCTGATTTCTTTAGGCACGGCAAACTATAAAACGTCACTTTTAGTGAAACAAGCTAGCGTTAAAAAGCCTACTTTTAGTAGTGGTCGTAGATAAAGTATATTAAAAATATTCAGAATAAGCTACAAATAGATATTCAGCTGTTTTGGAAGTATGTAAGTAGTCGGAAATCAGATTCGGATGAGAAGTACTCTTAAAAGCCGGACGCGACGGAGAGGCTTTCACGTCGCAAAAAGGTATTCGCCAATTACTTTAGTTCGATGTATGGACCACTCTCACTGTATAGTTTATCTGTTAAAAGTACAGTCACCAATGAAAGCTTAGATTTACTTGTTACTGATAATGTCGAAATTGAGGAGGTATGGAATGCACTTATAGCTATTTAAGTAACAAGGAATGTAAGAACCTATTAACATTTGACGTAGGCAAGTACAAGCGAAGACGAAGTCGCGGCTTGTTGCCTGCCGAAAATGGTAATAGGCGATACATTACGAGTTATCTTATTATATTTTTCCCGCTGCTTATCGAAATTTTCCTAGATTTTTGAAAAAATCGTTTGGTTTGTCACCTGTCACCAGGATTAATTTTCGTGAGTCGTGTTACCTGTGAGTGTCACATGTCACATAAACATTTGCAATTTATAAACAAAACGTATAAATCTGCATCTTGCTTTGCTAGTTTTATTATCATATACAATGCAACTAGTGGGTTCTTGATTATCAAATAATCATTTCTGTTTACACGAGATATATTGTTTGGCAATCGCGCGAGTCCGAAGGACAAGCGTGAGTAGAAAGAGGGCGGTTTCCCCCCACTCCTTTTAATTGATTTGCGGATTCGCGGTTTAATTCGAGGATTTATTAGCAGATCGCGGTTTTAATTCGCGGATTGACCCAATTAATTTCGCGGTTTGATCTAATTAATTTCGCGGTTTGATCTAATTAATTTTCACATGTGCTACTGATTAAATTACGCATTAGCTTCTGATTAAATTACGCGGCGGCCATTTTTTAATTTGCTTCCGGAATTACGCGGCGGCCATTTTATTTTCGCGCGAATATTTGAATTTGAAATTTTTCAGATTTTTTTTCTAAGTTCAATTTTTTGAATTTAAACTTCCCGGGGTGTCGGCCATCTTGGTTTTCTGCGTGCGCACTTCTCGCGGTTGCCGTTTTAATTTAAATTTTCGCGGAAATATTTGAATTTCAAACTGGTAGATCTTCCGTCTCCCTCATCTGGAGTTGGTTGTCTCTCTCTTGCATTCACAGAAGGACTGTTTATATTTAAAAAAATCTCTGGCCCCCAAGTGGATTTGAACCCTAGTTGCTTGGCCAGTACCCAGGCACCATATCCACAGAGCTACCGAGCCGTTGCAAATTTTATGGGTATAACGGAAAGCTACTTTCTCTACTCTGACGTCATACTGCCAGATTTAAAACAAACTATTTTTTGAGAAATATGATTTATAATATTGGAATTGCATAGCCTGTGGTGTTAAATGAGGTGTAGTAATTTTAAAAAACTGCTTTTGCAATTGGGTTTGCCATAATTAATTATTTTATCTTTATAATATGAGTGACGCGCATGAGTGGATTAACGATATTTCCATTGTCCCAAGAGAGATTCTCATTGTCCCTAGCTACTATGTAGATGGAAATTTCCGATCGGTCGGCGATAAGAGGTAAAGGCAGATCGTAAATATAAAACGAGTTAGAAATTTGATTTTAATATATTCCTGCGACATTCAGCTCTTTGTTCGTTTAAACATCCTTGGAGACGATTTTGCATTGTGCGTCACGGAATACGATAACATGAACAAGAAGATAATACGTATTGCTTGAGTAAGAAAGAGATAAACATAGTAGCACAATATTCGAGAAGGCTTGACTCTTAATTTTAATTATGACATTTGTCAACTAAACATGCCTGCTAATATAATTTGTTGTATGGCTACCTCTTTCTTACTCAAGCGTTGTATTTGCTTGTTCATGTTATCTCATTGCTGTTATATATAATTATGGCCCATCAGTATATCCAAACGTGCACTTTTTCAAATTTTTGAGAACTCATGCTAGCTCAGTTTCAAATTCTTTACAAAAACAGTATTTGGCGTGGATAGGCATCGATCTCAAGTGATATGATGCCAGTTTTTGTAAAATTTTAAGTAAAATGACGGTGTCAGAACATTTTTTCAACGAAATTGCGCGTTCTTATTCAAAATTATGTTAATTTGTGGTCAACATACATATATTTCCACCAAAAGTACAAGAATTTTTGAATTTTGTTTATCGAAATGATTGTGGTAGAAGATGTTTTCAACGAAATTGCGATTTCTTTTAATTTTGAGCGATGCATTTTATAAAAAGTGTAAAACATTTGCAAAATTATGCATAGTTTATGTAACATGATGTCGATTTTGTAAAAATTTATGTGAGATGCTGTGTAATTGAGTGATTTTTGTATAATTTTCGTCGTATGTTGATAAAAAATGTCGTTTTTTGTATAATTTCAAGTGACATGATGTCAGTTTTTGTATAATTTATGTGACATGATGTCGATTTTTGTAAAAATCTATGTGACATGATGTGTAATTGTGTGAGTTTTGTTCAATTTTGAGTTAATTTTCGTAATAAAAATGAACAATGAGCCTACGTAACTGAAATTTTGCTTATCGAGATACTTGTGGTAGTAGATTTTTTCAACGAAATTGCGATTTCTTTTAATTTTGAGCGATGCATTTTATAAAAAAGTGTAGAACATTTGCAAAATTATGCATAGTTTATGTAATATGATGTCGATTTTGTAAAAATTTATGTGAGATGATGTGTAATGCGTGATTTTTGTTCTATTCGTCGTATGTTGAGTAAAAATTTCGTTTTTTGTATAATTTCAAGTGACATGATGTCAGTTTGTGTAAAAAATTATGTGAGATGATGTGGACCAGAACATTTTTCAGCGAAAGTGCGTGTTTTTATTTCAATTTTATGTTAATTTGTGGTCAACATGCATATATTTTCATCAAAAGTATAAGAATTTTTGTAATAAAATGCACAGCGAGTCTACGTTACGGCAATTTTGCTTCTAGAAATGCTTGTGGTAGAAGATTTTTCAATGAAAGTTGTATAAAAATATTGTTTTTGTCGTTTTTGGTTAGAACTTTTTCAGCGAAATTGTGTTTTTATTAAAATCTTACTAAAACTGCAACAAGTTAGAACAAATTTATGTTAATTTGTTGTCAACATGCATATATTTTCATCAAAAGTATAAGAATTTCTGTAATAAAATGCACAGCGAGTCTACGTTACGGCAATTTTGCTTCTAGAAATGTTTGTGATAGAAGATTTTTCAATGAAAGCTGTATAAAAATATTGTTTTTGTCGTTTTTGGTTAGAACATTTTCAGCGAAATTGTGTTTTTATTCAAATCTTACTAAAATTGCAACAAGTTAGAGTTACGTAGTTTGAAAATTATTAAGATATCATATCGATGTTTTTGTAGAGAATTTGAAACTGAGCTAGCATGAGTTCTCAAAAAATTGAAAAAGTGCATGTTTGGGTATACTGCTGGGCCATAATTATATATAACAGCAATGAGATAATATGAACAAGAAGATAATACGTATTGCTTGAGTAAGAAAGAGATAGCCATACAAAAATTATATTAGTAGGCATGTTTATACTTGACAAATGTCATATTTAAATTAAGAGTCAAGCCTTCTCGAATATTTGCTACTATGTTTATCTTTTTCTTACTCAAGCAATACGTATTATCTTCTTGTTCATGTTATCGTATTCCGTGACGCACAATGCAAAATCGTCTCCAACGGTTTTAAACTGGCCTCTTTTTGAAATTTGATCGATGAACAAAATGTATTTGCTCTAGTAAAAATTTATATTGTTATGAAATTTGCGCATAAACTAGATAACATACGTACTGTTGGGGCAAATTATAAAAATAAAGTAATTATTTCTATTCATATAGCTTTCAAATTTCGATGGTCGAGCGGAAATTTCCAACTATATAGTAGGTAGAGAAAATGAGAATCTCTGTTGGGACAATGGAAATATCGTTAATCCACTCATGCGCGTCACTCATATTATAAAGATAAAATAATTCATTATGGCAAACACAGTTGCAAAAGCAGTTTTTTAAAATTACTACACCTCGTTTAAACCCACAGGCTATGCAATCCCATTCTTATAATTTAAATTTTTGAAAAAATAATTTGTTTTAAATCTGGCAGTATGACGTCAGAGCAGAGAAAGTAGCTTTCCGTTATACACATAAAATTTGCAACAGCTCGGTTGCTCTGTGGATACGGTGTCTGGGTACTAGCCAAACAACTAGGGTTCAAATCCACTTGGGGCCAGAGATTTTTTTCTTCTGTGAATGCAAGAGAGAGACAACCAACGCCAGATGAGGGAGACGGAAGATCTACCAGTTTGAAATTCAAATATTTCCGCGAAAATTGAAATTAAAACGACAACCGCGAGAAGTGCGCACGCAGAAAACCAAGATGGCCGACACCCCGGGAAGTTTAAATTCAAAAAATTGAACTTAGAAAAAAATCTGAAAAATTTCAAATTCAAATATTCGCGCGAAAATTGAAATTAAAAGGGCAGCCGCGAAAAGTGCGCAGCGCAGAAAACAAAGATGGCCGACACCCGGAAAGTTTAAATTCAAAAAATTGAACTTAGAAAAAATCTGAAAATTTTTTTCTAGTAGGTAGGGACAATGGAAATCGCGTTAATCCATTCATGCGCGCGTAATTTAATCAGAAGCTAAAGCGTAATTTAATCAGTAGCACATGTGAAAATTAATTAGATCAAACCGCGAAATTAATTAGATCAAACCGCGAAATTAATTGGGTCAATCCGCGAATTAAAACCGCGATCCGCGAATAAATCCGCGAATTAAACCGCGAATCCGCGAATCAATTAAAATGAGTGGGGGGAAACCGCTCTCCTTCTACTAGCGTGATTGCCTAAAACAATATATCGAGTGGAAACAGAAATGATTTGATAATCAAGAAGACACGAGTTGCATTCGGCTAGATGATATCACGAGTCAATAAACAACGTTTGAATAGTGTATTTTAAATATTAAAAGTATGGTTAATGGGGTTGTTATGACAATTGTACTGACAGCAGGTAACGTGATGTTTGTGAAGGAGTGTGATTATCATGTATTAATCAGAAAGGTATGTGATTGTCAGTTGCTATGTACAGTCGTGTTCAAATAAAACTGGGACAATGTTGTTTTTCATATGTAGGTTCAGTTAAGAATTGAAGAATATCTCCATGGATTTCCTGCTATCAGAAAGAGTTACATTAAACTTGAACAGGTACTGAAATCTGTAACTCTTTCTGATAGCAGCAAATTCATGGAAATATTCTTCAATCTTTAACTCAACCTGCATATGAAAAAAACATTGTCCCAGATTTATTTGAACACGACTGTACATTATCAAAAGTTAATACATGCGTAACTATGCATTTTGCCGTTTTTCATTGGTTGATGTTAGAGGGAGTGGTATAATCCTAGGAACTTAATAATAATATTAAGTTCCGTTGTCAAGAAAAAGCAGATAACAAATATAATCACCGACTTACACGTTTTGTTACTAAGGCTGTATCACTGACTTACATGATCAGCAGCGGGAAAAAATCCTTATACCTAAAAAGGCTTCAGGTTCTGCTGGCATACCACCTTATACAGTGCGAGTGAAAAGTAAGGAATAAATTCGATAAAAGGAAAAGTATAAAGTTTTGGAAAAATTACAATAACAGGTCAATTTTGTTTTTAAACTCTGCCTTTTTACTTCCTTTTACTATAAAGGAAGTATTGGATTCACCCCAAAAATTCGAAATTGAGTTATCAACGGATCTTCACGTTTTAGAGTCCCCTGATCCCAAAAAACATATTTTTTTTCATTGGTCTGTCTGTCTGTCTGTGTGTCTGTGTGTGTGTCTGTGTGTCTGCGTGTCTGTCTGCCTGTGAACAGAATATCTCAAAAAAGGATGGCGTTGAAACTTCATATATCAGTTTTGTGTACTATGTAGATGAGACAGCAAGCTTTTGAAGAAAATCGCATAACCGGAAGTAGGTGTTTACTCTTGTGATTTTTCAGTTTTTTTCGATTTTTTCAAAAACCGCTCTAACGATTTTTTTTAAACTTTACATTTTTCTTACATTTTTAATGTGTATTGATGTGAGATAGATGATTTTCCAGTTTAATACTTCTAAAGTGGTTTTCTTTTGTTTTTTTTCCTATTTTTTTTTATTAACTCTTATTTTAAATAAAACACCCGGTATATTATTACATTTTTGAATTCACCTTAAAATTCTAGAGAAAATTTGTCTCTTCAACTAACACTCGATTTTGTACCGTTTTTGTAGAATTACAATTTTTGAAAATTTTTAACAAATGCTTAAAAATTAAAAATGAAATTTTTGACTAATTATAAGATCACTGTAAAAGGAAGTTGTGTGAGTGTATCACACCAGATTTTTTAACATAATATTCGGATATACAGGGTGAAGCGTTTAAGTGTGGTGACAAACATTTGTTTGTGTAAGGTAACAAAATTATTATATTACCATATTGACAATTGGATTACAAATGAAAAACAACACATAGGAAGAAACCAAATCAGATCGGATGGAATGCTGACATAGAACTCGCAGTAAAGAGGAAAAAAGAAAAGTACAATAAATGGTTAGCCAATTAAACTACCGAACTCTGGCAAGAATATAAAGAACAGAATAGGATAGCGAGACGTAAGATAAATGAAGCAAAAAATCTGTTGTGGGAGAGAAAATGCCAAGAAATTGGCTATGAAGAAAGGAAGAGCTTCAGGTCCCGGTGGCATTTGTACAGAGTTAATTAAATATGGCGGTGATCGACTTACAGAGCGCTTATGTAAAATGCTAAACAATTGTATACAATTAAATAAAATTCCAGATCCATGGAGAGTCTCACATGTAATATCCTTATACAATAAAGGAGACAGAAAGAATAAAAATAATTATCGAGGGCTAAGCATCAACAGCACAATGAGTAGACTCTTTGAGAAAATAATAAATTACAAATTACAGGATAATGTAGGACAGAAAATTTAACGAAGAACAAAGTGGGTTTGCGCCAGGGAGATCTTGCGTGGATAATCTATTCATATTACAACAGTTAACGGAAAAAAGAACAGACAAAAACGAGGAGACACATCTAGCCTTCATCGACCTGGAAAAGGCGTATGACTCGATTCCCCGTGGTAAATTGTGGGAGGCTTTAGAAAAATTAAAAGTAAACCCGCAATTGGTAAGCATTTTTAAAGTTCTTTATGAAAAAAATACAGCTTCCATTAAACAAAAAGATACTCTATCACATCCAATGAGTATGAAAAGTGGGTATATCTATTGCGGGCCGCTGTTTATTTAGCTTGAATTTTGCTGAACCAAGTAGTTATCGTTCAGGACGCATATGACTTGGAGTTTATGCTTCAAAGACTATTCCGAGCATATAAGAAGTGGTGTTTAAAGATTAACACTACTAAAACTGAATACCTAGTAGTTAATTCCATAGCTAGGTTCCCCATACTAATTGATGATAATACAACCCTACAGCATGTCGACCTTTTTAAATATCTTGGCACTATAATTACTAACGAAGGAATGGGTTCAGCGGAAATTACTGACAGAATTGAGCAAAGCAAACAGATTGTCGGATGTCTTAACTCTCTCTGGTAGGATAAGCGCATATCGAATAAAACAAAAAAACATATAGGGAAGTCTTTGGTGGAGTCGATAATCAGAAGAAACTAAATACAATAGAAATGGACTACCTAAGGAGCAGTGCAGATATATCACGGAGAGAACACATTCCTAATCAAGAAATTAGATGGATTATACCACTCCCTCTAACATCAACCAATGAAAAACGGTAAAATGCATAGTTACGCATGTACTAACTTTTGATAATGTACATAGCAACTGATAATCATATACCTTCCTGATTAATAGGTGATAATCGCACGCCTTCACAAACATCACGTTACCTGCTGTCAGTACAATTGTCATAACAAACACATTAAATGTACTTTTAATATTTAAATTACACTATTCAAACGCTGTTTATTGACTCGTGATATAATCTAGCCGAATGCAACTTGTGTCTTCTTGATTATCAAATCATTTCTGTTTTCACTCGATATATCTCATGTAAACAGAAATGATTATTTGATAATCAAGAACCCACTAGTTGCATTATATATGATAATGCATGCAGAACAGATGGTAATAGATAGGATAGAGATGAGAGCATTAAAATGGTTCGGTCACCTCCTTCGCATGGATGAAAACAGATGGCCTCAAAGGGCTTATAGATGGACACCACCCCACAGTGGGTCGAAATAAATAATTTTTGCCAAAACTCTGAAACTTATGAAACTGCTCCAAAATTAGGTGGCGATTTCAGAAAAAATGATGAGAAAAATTCCATTGAAAAATTGGGGTAACTTTCAGGGAGTTGATTTCTAAAAAATTATGTAAAATTTTGAAAAAAATAATTCGCAGAGAACTCAGCCTGATAATTAACGTTAAAATACTAAAAAAATGCCTGGATAAAGTAGGGTGGTTTTATGGGGGTTGAAATCAAAAGAACTGAATTAAAATCTGAAATTTGGGGTTAGTTTTAAATGCAACCTTACAGTTAATGTAAAAACAGTGAAAACATTGCTTTTGTAAAATAGGGTGGTTTTAAGGGGGTTGAAATCAAAATATTAGAATTAAAATCTGAAATTTAGTATTCATATTGTATTCAGTCTGACAATTAACGTAAAAATAGTGAAAATATTGTTTTGATGAATAGGGTGCTTTTACGGGGGTTGAAAGTAAATAAAAACTACAAAAAATTCAGAAACCACAAAATGCTATTTGTAAACTTATGGATTTATTCGGGATGTTTCTTGCAAAAACGAATAAATATATGGTACCAAAAATTAAAAAACAATACAACTTAATAACAAAATTAAAATTAACAAAAAATATGTTATTTACAAAATCTGAACCGAAATGATATTATTTTATAAAATAATTTTTTTATTGTTAATCAATAATCACTTTTATAGTCACTTTGTACCTCACTAGAATCACTTTCAAACATGGATGTACTAAATTCATCAACATCAGATGAAATTGGGGTTTCCATTGAGGTTTTTGTACCTGATGGTACTTCTGTCCTATATCAGTCCTATATCAATATTTATTAACAAATAAAATCGGCATTTGCCTAAACTTCCGCAGTCTAGCTGATAAGTATAAATTACACTTTTAAATAGTCAAAAGTAAATCACTTTATAAATTAAATTGGATCAATCGTTGGAGTATCAATTACTCCTTAAAAAGCGAGGTTTTTCACTGCACCATTATGTTTAAAAGGTCATGGTTTAAAAAAGCGCAGCTAAAAGTTGTGGAACATTAAAGTCCACACTTTAATATACACAGATATTGTTTTAAAAAAGTCGAAGTTTGCCAAAGTAAAATTTAAATCAAAAAATAAAGTAAAATTTAGCTGTTTTTACCGGCGCGATGCCCAATGCCCCTTTTTTATGATATGCTTTAAGTCACAAGCCATATATTACTATATAAAGTGAAATATTTATCTAAAATATAACTCTTACCGTGCTCTCTGTCAGACATGGCTGATTTTTAACTTAAAGTTTAAAAATCACAATCACAAGAACACTAAAATTTCACTGTACAACTACAGACTTACACACGTTTTCGTTCTAAGGGTTGCAGAGTGAAAATTGGCCAGGTATAGGGTTATGATGATTTCTCTCTTTAATAATGACCTTTATCCGCAAACGTCACAAAAGTGACAACTTATTTGTCTTTATTGACAAGGTAAAAGTGTCACTTTATCTGCCTAAGCAGACAAAATAGCTACTTTTGCGTACTTTATCTGCCTAAGCACACAAAATGATTGCTCTCTTTCTTTCTTTCTATGTTTGTTCGCCATCTCCTCCGAAGATACTGGACCGATTAAATTGTATGATGGCTTAAAATTTTGCTTATTTTTAGAATTAGTTCGTAGGCCGGTTTTTATTTTCAAAAAAGTACGAAAAAGTTTTAATTTAAATAAACCTTTAAGCAGCGGATCGGAGCATCTGTCGCCGTGGGTTATGGTGTGACAGCTGCTGTGGCCGTGTGCTATTAGCACGGGTGATTCAGTATGTTCATATATCATTGCAGTTGCGCGTTATCTGAACAACAGAGGTTGGCGCAGGGGTACAGTGCTAGCCTGAAATTTACCTGAATACGTTTGCGGATAAAATAGTATATGTTATTCGGAGTAAAAGTGACTTTATGTGGCTTAGCTGAATTATTTGCCTCACTAACGTTCGGCTAAATAAACTTCAGCTTCGCCACATAAAGTATCACTTTTACTCCTAATAACATAATCTACTATTATTGTTACTAATTATGCAGTAATTTAGATATTTCCTGCAAGTCGTTAAAATTCAATCATTCCTACTTTTGGCCAGAAATTTCTAAAAGCGACCCACTGTGCACCCGGAAGACGAAAGCGGGGTAGACCAAGACAGTCCTGGAATGAAGGAATGAGGAAAGCAATGCAGAACCAGGAATTAGAGGAGGAAGATGCGCAAGATAGAAACAGACGGCGATTGGCTACGAGAAGGCGGCTTTAGCTGTAGAAATACCCTTTATATATACAATTGGATGGAATAAAAAATGGGGGTTGCTATTTAAAAAAATGCCGATGCCGTCACCACACTTAAACGCTTCACCTTGTATATCCGAATATTATGTCAAGAAGTGTAGGATTTAAAAATAAAATTGAATTGTTTTTAAAAATTTTTCAAAAATTAATACTTTTCCGTTTATCGAAATTATTCCTTACTTTTCACACACACTCAGCCAGTCTTATAAAGGCTACTAATCTGACGTTAAACGTCAAAATTTGTTTACTAATGAATGAAATGTAATAAGCACTAACGTTTTGATGTGCTTTTGTTTGTTTTAACAGCGAATTAAAGTTAACGTCAGATTAGTGGCCTTTATAAGACTGGCTGTAAGTATATTAAAAGCCTGTGCCGATGAACTGGCACTGCCTTGCAGATTAATTTTAATTTGGCTTTAATAGTTATTTACGTATAGAAGGCCGAAAGAGTAAGATTACGCCCGCAGCCAAAATTTGAGGCCCGAAGCGATGGAGGAGGGCCTTTACTTGACTTAGAGCGTAATTTACTTCCAGCCTGAGGTACGTACAACGTTTTACGCACCACTGCATGGAACAAACACTTAGAATAAATTTAGGTTTTTTAATGCGAAAAATTGCTACCACAGTTAAGGTGCCGGGCGATAAAGTAATTTGCGGGCAGCAAAGTTACTCTACCGCCCGCGTTTTTACTTTACCGCCCGCGTTTTTATTTTACCGCCCGCAAATTATTTTACCACTCACCGGGCGTAAAGTTGTACTTGCGGTCGTGGTAACTAAGATGTAAACTTTCATTTTCGGCCCGGTTGTGCGTAAAAACACGGACGTTCCCAGTTCTTTGGACAATTTCCAAAATAATTCCAATTCATAAATCTCGAAAGAAATGCAACATTTCAAATTACAGGTCTATATCTTTCCGCTCCCGGTAAAGTTTATGAGCAAAGATTGTATAATAGTAATTTACGATACAAGTAATGTTATCAAGGTTTTTACATTACAAGAGAATAGTTTGAATGAACGAGCGACGTTAGGAGCGAGTTCTTTAAAATTCTCGAGTAATGTAGAAAGCGAATAACGTTACGTACATCGTAACACGGTTTATTTTATCCTAAAATACTAATCTTGAAAAAATAGGAAAAATGGTTATTAATGACACAACAGCGAGTGGTGGTATCACTAGTAAAATAAAAACTCAATACTGTATTGTTGGTAGCACTGTCAGGTTATGTTAAATTTGAGATTTTCAGGTTAACTTTTGCGTCATTTGTGTCAAATAACAAACAAAACCTAACCTACTAACATCGAATTTGACATAGACTGACAATACATTTCAGTGCTGTCAACATGTGATTAATGCTAATAAAGTATCGTTATGTTATTTTTCTTAACAACACTAGTGTTGTTAAATGCATCTTAACGCAACTCGTTGCGAAGGAGTTATTGTCATAATAACATAATAGGATAAAATAAAAAAATATACCAACACGTAAAATCAGAAATATGCGTAGAGCAGCATAGTTTTAGGGCAGGTCTGTCTGTGCAAACTAATTTAGCCTTAGTTGTTAATTACATATCGGCTGCTGTTCAAAATTACAGTCAAGTCGATGTAGTGTATACCGACTTTTCAAAGGCATTCGATAGAGTAGATCACGATATTTTACTTAAAAAACTTGAAATGCTAAATTTTTCTTTTGCTTTATTACAATTGTTTCAATCTTATCTGCAAGGAACATTACAATACGTCGTAGAAGGTTATGGTATGCTATCGGGGGTCGCTCAAGGATGCAATTTGCCACCTTTTCTATTTCTGATATTTATTAATGACATATCAAATTCAATTAACCACTGCAATTTTGTGATTTTCACCGTTGATCTAAAATTACTTTCACACTCGCGAAACTTACAAGATTCGATACGAATACAAGGTATAGACTGTATTGTAGAACGGAGCGAAAAAAATAAATTATATTTTAATGCAGGCAAGTGTCGGGTAATGACGTATAGTCCCAACAGGAACAAGATTTGGAATTCTACTATGAGCGGTGCCAACTTGCAATGGGCCAAAAAAATAAAAGGTTTGAGAATTCACTTTTTTCTATTTTGTGTTTAGAATAACTCCATTCTAGCACCCAAATGATGTCATTTGAGTGTTAGAATAAGTCGCTATGAAATGACGTCATTTGGGTGCTAGAATGGAGTTATTGTAAACGCAAAATAGAAAACATTTTTATTTTTTAATTTATAAAATGGTATAAAGCGACAAAATAGAAAAAATAGTATAAAACACTCGGTGCAAAAGGTCCTTCAAGCACTCATTTATTCCTCAACTCGCCGCTATGCGGCTCGTTTCGGAATTTCAAATTCGTGCTTGAATAGCTGCCTTCTGCAACTTGTATTTTAATATACTATACAGATACTTTAAATTTTGATAAAAACATCACATCTACAGTAAATAGTTGCCTGAGAACCCTTGGATTTATAATGCGAACTTATTAAAAATTAATAACATTTTGGCTATCGAAACACTATTCAATTAGCTCATTCGATCAAGGCTAGAATTTGCGATTATAGTATGGGGTCCATGCAAGCCCATACATTGGAAACAGTACAAAAGAAGACGTAACTTACTTAGTATGCCTCTTTTGTTTAAACTTATACACCATCGTATAGACTGCCCACCTTTGTTATCGTTCTTATTATTCTATGTTCCGTCTATGTTTATATTCGACGTTATCGAACTCTGGAAAAAAATTCTCACCTATTCGGATATATTCTTTATTCAATTATTTAGACAGCGCACAAGACTTTCAAATAGAAATGTTTTCATCATCGCTAGCACAATTTAAATAACTTATAGTTTGTTCACTAAACATAAAACACAAAGTGGCCTTTGATATCTAAAATTTCATGGGTGTACTTCCAAAATTCATGTTTTGTCTAGGAATGTACTTACACAAATGTGACTAGAACAAATAGGTTAATAGAGTGTGACATTTAACTAGCATCGGTCATAACTACTTTTAAGGATGTTAAACAAATACTGTGTTGGATACGATTGGTGTAGCATTTATTAATTGGTATTTTTATTACATTTTATAAAAGTTCAGGTAAGAATTTCTAGAATAATATGTACTTTGACACTGAAATAATGAGATTTATTAATTGTTATTATTAAATTCAAAGTCACCTTTATGCAGGTGTGGAAACCTTTGCAAAACAAAATAAAGAATCTCTAGCACAAAAATTTTACGTATATGCCAACTTCAAATTTTTTAAAATGTTTTTGTGTTTAGTGAATGGCCTATATAAGTATACATATTATTCAACCAAGGAGTTGCATATTGCGTATGTTGACGTGTAAATACACTCACTGTATATTTATGTTTTGATTTGTTTGTTAATGGACAAGCAGGCCATGCAGAGTACCAGGTACCTTAGACACCGACTGCTTTGGTCATATGATCAAAGTCCTACTTAGAATTTTGCCGAGACTAAGGAGTTCCAACCCTAGCAAGGGATCTTTTACATGCTACAAATCGTAGTAACATGGGACCCACGGCTTTACATCACTTCCGAATGATGACATTCTGTAGAGGCTTTCATCTGCATTTTGACAACCTCACCGGGACCGGGAGTCGAACTCGCGACCCTTAGATCAGTAGTCAGGATATTTATGTTTAAATTTATTTGTTTAATAAATGGTTGTAGTTAAAATATCTGTATGTAAATAATATGACATGTATTCATCATCATCATCATCCAACCCTTAGCGTCCACTGCTGGACATAGGTCTCCCTCATTGATTTCCAGTTTGTTCGATTTTGTGCAGCCTGAATCCAGTTACTAGTAACTCTTTTGATGTCGTCGGTCCATCGGGTAGGTGGTCTCCCTCTGCTGCGCTTATCTGACCTGGGACGCCATTCGAGTATTCTCTTTGTCCACCTGTTGTCCTCCATCCGGGCTATGTGACCTGCCCAGTTCCACTTGAGTTGACATATTCGCTCAATGATATCACTTACTCCTGTTCTTTGTCTTAGGTCTTAATTTCTAACATGGTCTTTTAGAAACAAGCCCAGCATTGACCTTTCCATTCTACGTTGAGTAGTTCTTAATTTACGAGCTGTTGTAGAAGTTAAAGTTAAAGTCTCAGTGCCGTATGTCATAACAGGTAGAATGCATTGGTTGTATACTTTTCTTTTGAGACACGTTGGAAGGTCACTTTTAAATACATGAGCTAATTTGCCATAAGCTGCCCAGGCGAGAGAGATTCTTCTAGTTAGTTCACAAGTTTGGTTGTCTCTTGATATTCTAATTTCATGACCTAAGTAAGTGTATTTTTCTGTTAATTTAACAACACTGCCGCCGATATTGATGTGGTCATTTGGTACCAAATTGGTCATGAACTCTGTTTTGTGGAAATTGATGTTTAAGCCAATTCTGGAGCAGACAGTTTGCAGTTCTTGTAACATTTCTTTTATTTCTCCAAGATCATCCTATATTAGAACAATATCATCTGCAAATCTAAGGTGCGTCAGTTGTTGTCCATCTATATTTATGCCTCTTCTATACCAGTTGAGATTTTTGACTGCGTATTCTAAGACTGTAATAAATAGCTTTGGTGACATGGTGTCTCCTTGCCGTACACCTCTTCTAATTGGAATGTAGTTTGTATTGTCATGCATTTTTACAGTCATCGTCGCATTTTTATAGATGTTGTGTATTAGCTTATAGTATCTATAGTCAATACGGCATTCTTTTAGAGCTTCTATCACAGCACTCAGTTCGACTGTATCAAACGCTTTGTGAAAGTCAACTAAGGGCCGGCTCTACAATCCAAGGATAAAATTATCCGGGGAATAAATACCCTAGAAACGATTGTTGTAACAAAGAAAACTATGACAATTATACCTCAGATAGCTTATTCTAGGTATATACTTGCATTGTAGAACCGGCCCTAAAGCGAGAGCTAATGGTCTGTTATATTCTAGACACTTTTCAATTAATGTTTTAACAGTCTGTAGGTGATCATTTGTTCCAAAACTTGAGCGAAAACCAGCCTGTTCTTCTGGCTGGTAAAAATCTAGCTTTCTTTCTAATCTTGTGGTTATTATTTTTGTGAATCATTTGTAGAGATGGCTCAGTAAACTTATAGGTCTGTAGTTCTCTAAATCGGTTTTATCCCCTTTCTTAAACAATAGTATGGCAATCGCGTTGTTCCATTTACTTGGAATGCTGCTGTTATTTAGGCAAAGATTAAAGAGGATTTTTATCTTCTCTAGTAACAGTGGGCCCCCTATTTTCATCGCGTTCGTGACAATATTATCCTCGCCTGGTGCTTTATTGTTTTTTGACTTTTTCAAGACGGATGTTATTTCTTCAGTAGAGATTTTCGGTAGCTCCTCAGATCCCTGATTTATAATGCCTCCAATTGACGATAATGACTTTGGATCTACTTTATCTTCAATTTGAATTCCGTATAGTGTTGAATAGAATTTTTCGACTATAGTATTTCTTCTCTATTAGATGTTAGTATCCCTTCTTTATTTTTCAGTTTTACTATCTCCTGTCGTCCGTTTCCAATGTTTCTGCGTAGCACCTTCATACTTTTGTTGTTTTCAATTGTTTGTTTTATTTGATTATTATTGTAGTTTCTGATGTCACGTCTTATAGCTTTGGATATTTGTTTGTTGATTTCTTTTAGCTCTTTTTTGTTTTGGAATTTATTTTTCTTTATATCATCTCTCTCTTTCACTAGATTTTTCGTGTTTGAGCTAATCCGTTCTTCTCTTTTTGTTTTGGGACAGTAAATATCTTGGCTTTTCTGTAAGGTCTCAACTATTGTAGCGTTTAAACAATCTGTATTTTCTTCTGAGTGGCTTGTATTTTTCAAAAGATCGGTGACGTGTTCACTGAACTGATTAGCATCTGTGGGGTTTGTCCACGCGTTTCTGGTAGATTTTTTCACCATTCTATGTCTTTCCTTGCCTAGGTCTATTTGAATCTTCGCTCTCACCATACGATGGTCGCTTCCAGTTATTCCAACTTATTGAGCACCGTTACGTTTTTAACTATTTGTCGCTTGTCAGTTACAATATAATCTATTTCATTTCTAGTTTTTCCATTTGGGCTTTCCCAAGTCCATCTTCTGTGAGGTTTTTTATAGAATAAACTGTTCATAAGAAATAAGTTATTCTGTAAGAGGAAATCCAGTAACGCAACCCTCTGTCATTTCATCCTGCAGACCCAAGTTTCCCATACAGACTTCAGACTTATCCGATTTTAAACCAACCTTCGCTTTAAAATCTCCGCTCAATATGGTGAAGTGAGCGTGTGCGTCGTTGATGGCCGAGGACACACCATCATAGAAGATTTCAATATCTTGGTCTGAGTAGCTTGTCGTTGGTGCATATACCTGTATTATTTTTATGGTATATCTTTTGCTTAGTTTAAGAATTACGTAGATTACTCTTGTAGAGTGTATTAGGTATTGCTATTTCTTGATAACTATCGAATAATGTAATTAGACGTTTCGCCTGTTTTGTTCTTCAAATAAATAAATAAATTGAATTTTGAAGTTCGACGATATCTCAACACAACGTGAAGTGAATTTGAAGTATTATTTTAAAGTTTATTTGGCAACCACTCCGATGAAGCGCTCAAAGGCTTGAAAAGAACGTTTTCTCATGCCCATATGAGAAAGCCGGTCGTTATCATAACGAACATGTTTGTTATGAAAAAATCTGGTGTGATACACGCACACAACTTCCTTTTACAGGGATCTTATAATTAGCCAAAAATTAGATTTTAAATTTTTAAGCATTTGTCAAAATTTTTCAAAAATTAAAAATTTTACAAAAACGGTACAAAATAGAGTGTTAGTTCAAGCGACAAATTTTCTCTAGAGTTTTAAGCTGAATTCAAAAATGTAATAATACACCGGGTGTTCTATTTAAAATAGGAGTTAATAAAAAAATATAAAAAAAACAAAAGAAACCCATTTTAGAAGTATTTAACTGGAAAATCATCTATCTCACATCAATACACATTAAAAATGTAATAAAAACGTAAATTTTAAAAAACATCGTTAGAGCCGTTTTTGAAAAAATCGAAAAAGACTGAAAAATCACAAGAGTAAACACCTACTTCCGGTTATGCGATTTTCTTCAAAAGCTTGCTGTCGCATCTACATAGTACACAAAACCTATATATGAAGTTTCAACGCCATACCTCTTTCCGTTTTTGAGATATTCTGTTCACAGACAGACAGACAGACACACAGACAGACCAATGAAAAAAAATATGTTTTTTGGGATCAGGGGACTCTAAAACGTGAAGATCTGGAAAAACTCAATTTCGAATTTTTGGGGCGAATCCAATACTTCTTTATTGTAAAAGGAAGTAAAAAGGCACAATTCACAGTGGGCTAAATATGTAATTTTAATCTAAGAATTGCTGACAATATGTAATTTTAACCTAAAAACTACTGAAAATGTCATTTTGACCTAAAGATTACGTGCAATCTACTGACACTGTCAGTTGTCACAATAAAGCTGTCATTCATAGAACTTCGTTTCACTTCGTTTCTCAAATATACTCGCACGATATACGCCACTTTCGCAGCTTGTTATGTAATATACTATTCCAGACGCCTAACACATCACGCTCCTATGAAAGCTGAAAGACGCACATGTTATTCATTCGATCTGCAACATTTTTTTTCTTAAGCTTTCATATTTAGGGTATCGAAAAATGTCGAATTCTTCTCTCTACAGTTTTTATAAAATACAAAATGTGTGATGTATGTACTTTATCTGCACTAATCTTTGTTCAGATCCCGCTGAGCGCATTGCCGACGAAGAAAGTGGAATCGATTTCAAGTCGCTGGGACAAATTCAAGAGCCCTCTCTCTTTCCACTCGTCAGGAGAATGCTGCAGCAGCTAAAGCGACAATCGAGCGAGAGCTCTAACGGTGGCTACATATTAGTAGTTTTTGGTGGCCTTTTCGGTGATCTGTCAGACCCGTACTCAGACATAAGTCAGAGTATTAAACACGTGCTGGAAACAACGAATAGAAAACATACTTTAACCGTCGTTACTGGAAACTGTCCTAAAATCGAGAAAAATCCTGGAAAAGTTCACAACTTAGGCATGGATACGTCGAAAATATATTTATTGCCGGTATATGCTACAGGTATAAATAAGTTTTCTTGCTACTTTTGTATTTGGTTTTCTTTAATTTATTACCTTGTGGCATTTGAATACATGAAGCTATTTCTTTAAAGGTCTCTATCATGAAAACCTCTCCAAAGCCAGTGAACTGTATGATATTCCTAAGCAAATGCAAGCAATTATAAAAGCACATATTTCCAAAGGAGTTGCTACTCCTAAATCAGTTACTACTTCAAAAGTAAAATATAGAAGTCAACGTACCCACAAGGGCACAAACCGCCAACATCAGAGTAAAAACCATTCCAATAAGCCAACACGAAAGGCTTTTCAAAACTTTGAACCGATCGAAGGCGGAATTCTTCCGATCTCCAATACTAGTCCAAGAGAGCTCTGGTTGGCCAGGGAAATAAAAAACACTATTTTTGAAAGGATTCGCAAGGATATTCACAGTAACTCTATGGACTTGAAGTTTAGTATTCATATAGCTTTTTTTGTACTTTTATTCAACTGTATAATATAAATCTATTGTTTTAATAGTAATAAATGAAATTTACAGTTTATATTTGTTTATACTACAATAAAAATCGTATTTTTTTATTTTAGATAGGCTATTAGTATAGTAGTGAATAGCTGTTAGGTTGATCAAACGTTCTGCCTATTGGATAGATACGAGTACTTCGACAGAACATACTGTTACGTACTGTCATCTACAGAGATTAAACTGACTATTGCATACATCTGTCAAACGATGTCATTTAACCAATGATCGAACTCGCTTTCTTAACTTTCAACCAATTAAAAACGACTTGCGTTGATAAGATGTTACATAACAACTTATTGGTAAGTTGTTATATAACTACTTATCGGTAATACTCCACCTTACCCAAGTTACATGCACCTGCTTATCAAGAACACGACGCCACGCTGATAAGGCACATCCCAGCTCATCGTTATCTCTTTGCCACATTGCGAATTATGTAAAATGTTAGATTCATTCTATGCTTGTTTGTAACAGAGTTAAGACGGTTTTTTCTTTTACCTGTAATTACGAAATAAAGTTTATTTTTAAAAAGCTGTTTTTCCGATTTAATCATTTAACTGGCGCAGTCGGTAGGATAGTGCGCGGTTGTGGAAAATCTCTTTCGCATCGTGTCGGAAAATTAGAGACTTTTCGCGACTTTGGAGTTTCAACCCCTTCAGCGTAGATCCTGAACCATTCCTTCGAGGACATCGGGTACAGCATCTCTGTGAGCAGCAAAGGATCGGAAAAGGAACACAAAGGTCTACAAACCAAGTAGGTGCCAAATTCCTTTTTGCCTTTCCCAGACCCTCTGTTTAAGGACTTTGGGGAAGATAGGGTAGTGTGCAGTCTATTGCAGACCATTTAGTATTTAAGAGGATATTTTTGAATAAAACATTCGATTAATATTTTTTAACAAATAAGAAATAATTATAATTATTATCGATAAAATATTCTTTATGATTGAAATTGACGAGCTGTTGGATCAGTTAAATAACCTTACGTTTCAAGAAAATCCAACAAGTTCTGACATTGTTCAAATTGAGGCAGGTTATTCTAATAGTGAGAATAATACAGCATTAAATATGACGAATACTAATCAAACTGATCAACCAAACCAACCGGCTCAAGTGAACTGGAATCTTTTTAAGTCTAAAATAGAAATTATTAAACCTTTTGATGGCGACAGTGATACTTTGTATAAATTTATCACTCGCTGCGAAAGTTTAATTGCAAGTTATAGTAAATTTAAAGACCCAGAGCTTAATCAACACATTTTCGAATGCATTCAAGAAAAGTTAATTGGTAGGGCTGAAGCGATGGTAGGTAATAGAGTAGAATTGAATACCTGGTCGAGTTTAAAAGAGGCTTTAGTGCAGTGTTTTTCGGACCGTAGGGATTTGAATTGCTTAGTGCAGGAATTAACCAGAAATAGGCCGTATAAAGGTGAACATTTACTAAATTTCGGTAGCCGTCTCCAATTACTAAGAAGCAACGTTGCACAAAGAACAAGCAACGATGTTAAACTTAGTGAATCAGAAAAATTATGTCGAATCACTCATTATGATAAAATTGCACTTGATACGTTTATTGCAGGTTGCACTGGTATTTTAAAAAATAACATGCATTTAAAAAAGCCAGCTTCTTTAGAAGATGCCATGGCATACGTTAATGAATTTGAGAATTTTGAAAGACTTCACGGTAGTTTAAGCGATAACAGTAAACAAAACTTCAAAATTAATTTTGGCAGTAATAGAAATGTGTACCCAACAAACATTCAAAACAATGCTTCATACTCTCAACCGAATGGGTTTCAATCGCACTTTAATGTCCCTCAAAATTTGCAAAACCAAAATTTCTCAGTAAAGCCAGTATGGACCAATCAGCCTATAAATATCCAACCCAAACAACAACCTCCTAGAAGATACCCCACTAATCGGGAAGTTTTTGGTCCACCTCGTAATGTGTTTAGACCAAACCAAATTCCAACAAACCAATTGCCTAAACCGGAGCCCATGTCAACGACATCGAGACATCCAACAACGTTTTCGAAAAGATCCCCTACGCAACAATTTAATAAACCGCAGTTTTCTAATCAAAACTCTCAAAACAATTTTCAAAATTTTCATAGACACCCTAACCAACAAAGACCAAACTTTGTTTTCGAAGAATTACACTCAAATGAATGCGATAGCGAGAATGTAGATTCTTGCAATGTTTTTGACTCAGAAACTTTTAATTATGATGAGACACAAAATTACCCTTTAGAGGATCAGTATCAAATTTGCGAAAACGATTATAATAATGTACAATACTATGGAAGTAACATTGAATCGGATACCAATGGAACTGAAAATTTTCTCTTGGACTGCCGAACACAAAAAACAAACCTAGCAGAAATAAATATCTCCTCTCATAATGCGTTACCTTACGTAGAAATTGAAAACCCAAAATTAAAATTACTGATTGATACAGGTAGTTCTAGATCAATTATTAAACCATCTGTAGTAGAATATTTTTATCCGCAAACAATTTATCACGCTAATACCGTAATAAAAACAGCTATTGGGAGCAAAAATGTTAAATATCAGGCAATGGTACCAGCATTTTCGGAATTCCATAGCGACCACGAAATAGATTTCATTTTATTTGATTTTCACGATTACTTCGATGGAGTAATAGGCTTAGAGGATCTTATTAGAATGAATCTTAATATTGATTTAGTTAACAAAAAATTAATAGGGCCGCATGTGCAAATTCCGTTTAAATTTCGACAAACCGTTGATGTTAATTTTTCGTTTTCGGTAAATCCCGAGGAGAAATTGATTAAGAATCTCCCAGTTACTGTGTATAATGGAGAAATTTTAGTTAACGAACGCAATATTGATAAACTTTTCAATCCACCAGATTTTGATTTTAATTCTTTAGAAACTTCTTCTACTGACAATAATCTAGGAGATATCGATCAAGTAATTCAAGAAGCACTAAACGAAAACCAACCAATTCCATATTTGGATAACGATACTATTTCCGAAATACTGGAATCATTAGGTGAAAATCATCCAAAAGTTAACGTAATTTCTGATATCCAAATTAAACCCCCTGTAACAACACAGCAAAACGACGAACCTGACCTAGAAACAGTACATACATCTCAAGAAAATCCTATTTGTACTATACCCATAACAGAACGGTCTTTAAACACATATAAAAATCAATTGTTTATAACAAACGGCGACATCGATTCGGTACAATGTCGAAAAAAGGTAATTTTTGAAAATTCAAGGTTCTACATAACGTTGCCGAAAATTAACGTCAAATATTACGTTATGCAACTTCTTAAAGAGTACATAGATCCTAAGCAAATATATGCCGCTTACTTTCAGCATTCGTCATTACCCAAAATTTTTGCTCTAACCGTTCAAGAAATATTTAAAAACTCATCTTTTAAGCTTATTCACTGTACTAAATTTCTTACAGACGTAGAAACGTTAGAAGAACAAAAACAAAAACTTGAATACTATCATATTAGCAAATCCTGTCATAGAGGAATAAACGAAATGAAAATGTCTTTAACTTCAAGATATTATTGGCCGAAAATGGCACAAGATATCGAATATTATGTTAACAACTGTGAAACATGTTTAAAAAATAAATACGACCGAAATCCTCCAGTAATTAAATTCAATCTTACTCCAACAACTTCAAAACCCTTCGAACACATTCATGTAGACACATTTAAAATAGCTAACGAAAGTTATTTGACTATTATTGACGCATTTTCACGCTACGGTCAAGCGTACCAATTGGATTCTGTCACAGGCATAGCAGCAGTGGAAAATCTTTTAAATTTCATCTCACACCACGGTTT
>CALNHX010010413.1:0-40491 GCA_940337035.1 Agriotes lineatus
TTTCGCATGCGATCTTTTGTCGCATGCGATCATTTGTCGCATGCGATCATTTATGGTGCGACATTTTGACCGCGATCTTTGGTCGCGCGACGTTATACCCTCTAGCTATACGCAAATTGAAGAACACGTATCTTGATTATTGTACATCATTATTCGTAACTGGAAATATATAGTAAATCTGTTTGTAGAAAATTTGGACGCTTTGATGTTAAGGACCATACCTACACATGTACGACGTTGCTGGAATAAGTGACTTATTTAATAACAGTAACTAGTACTGAACTAATTGCTTATTACAAATCCAACGCTAAAGATATCATTGGTGCTAAATTAGAATTTCACTCTGTGAAATGAAATCATGTTGTCCATCTGTAATACGATTAACTCACATAATTAATTAAAATACTGCTGGAGCCTGCGGTTTAAATCCGACACAATTCGATAAATACCTCCAACCATACAAATATTTAACAACCATTAAATACGTACTTCGACAGCTAATCTGTCAACTTCAGTAGCCTTGAAGAGAGACTAACTCGACAATGAGTGGAATAAACCTCTGAATAGAATATCTCCACCAAACTAGAGTAATTTGAAATATACAAAATTAAATGGTCCCATTGTCATAGTATTGCCCAATATATTTACAAAACGTGTCAACGGAAACTGATCTAGAAATGTAAAGGCAGTAACTTCAACAAAGTAGATAAACTATTTTGGAAGCTTGAACATTTTTAAGAACCAAGGTAACCAAATTTTGAGCAAAGACGGAGGTCCCATCCCCCACTCTAATATTTACGCTCCGTTGAAGTTGACACGTGATCGGTCGCATAGGACACACCCTTCGGGTCAGATAGTTCTAATAGCGTTGTCCTAACGGAAGCGCTGACTTTCATTGGTGATTTGGCGAAGAGCATTATTCAACTTTACAGTTGTAATTTGTTGGAGATGTTGTCTTAAGAGGTTTATTTCAGCCAAGTATGTATTTAGAGTTTGTTAAATATTTTTGTGATTAGGGGTTTTTAACAAACTGTGTCACATGATTAATAGCTGCCACTTCAAAAGACATATCCAGATTGCTGAAAACAAACGTATGTTAACCCTATCGCTAAAATTAACCAACCTACTAATTTCAAACACCTCCGTCAAACTAGAATACTTTAAGTATTGTAAATACATAAAAATGTAAATGATCAGCTAAGAGGTTTCTTACATAGTTACAATATTTTACGTTGGCGCTAGTCAGGTTTCATACCTCAGCGCAGTGGCACTACTACTATGGTAAAAGTTACCGATGACGTATTACGTTCAAATGATCAGGGTCTATCTTTGTTCTATTAGACTCTACTAAGGCATGTCAGACAATCGACATTTGCATAATATGCTCTACACTGCGTTTCATTGGACTTAAACAAAATGCAATTGATTTTCTCCCTCATTATTCTTCTGGAAAATTTCAGTGTGTGTAAATCTCTCAAGAAAGAGTCTAGTTTTTCACCTCTATGATCTGGCATTCCCATTCAATTTTAGTAACTGCATCGGATTATAGAACTAGATAGCATATGCTGATAATACACAAATATACAATTTTTTCTTTCTCTCCCACGTTTTACAAACCGTTTCGGAGTTTAAATATGGATTTATATAATATTTTTAATTTATCGTTAGACTATAATTTATTTCAAAATTCATCAAAATCCCAAGTAATGGTGTTTGACAAAAAGCACATACTGTAGAAAATAACAAATTAAATTTAATAACATTTAATTTCCGCAAGTAACCAGTGTAAAGAAATTTTATCTTCTTCTACAAGACTGAAGGTTCGTCTTGTGACGGGCGGGATAAGTTAGTAATCATATAATGTCAAAATAAAATAATGTTTTGCAGTAATTATATACATTTATGACAACATAAACTAAATTGTTCAGTAAAGGCACGAAGATGTATATTTCCTTTAACTATCTTCGCAGTATTTCACCCATCAATACATTTAATATGTATGACCATAAAAAATAACTAGATCAGATTCATGGCAGTATAATTTTAAAACTCATGTTTGGTTTTGGGGCAGAAAATTAGGGTTGAAACTCAAACGGCGATGGAGATCTGTCGACTTCGCTGCGATTCTACAATCCGGCTTTGGCAACCGTGGGGTCTTAATGTATAAATGTTCTCAATGGATAGAGGCCGATGCGCCTGCAGTGGGTGTATTAACCACAAGGCTGACAACAAGAACGGCATATTGCATTTCTTTGAATTACAGAATTTTATAAAATTAGCTTGGACACATTTTCTAGCTACAGGAATGAGTACTATCCATGTTAAGAAACTTTACGATTTACGGAAATTGTGGAAGAAAGAGTAAGTTCAACGATTATTATTCACTTGAAATTATTGCAAATCATTTTATGGATTACTTTTCGTATTATCCATGAGTAATATTTCTTTTCTTAGTGACGTCTCAAGTTTGTTGAATATAATACAGTGAACTACATATTTATTAAAAGATAACTCATTTCTTAAATTAGTAGTTATAACATTTGGATCGACACTCAAGAACATATTTTATTAAATATTTTACTGAATCATAAAGCACAGACTTCTGTTATTTTAATACAGTTATCTGAAGTTACAGTAAGCTAAGCTCATATAAAATGCCATACCGCGTTACTTATGATTTCAATAACTTTCATTGCAGCAACTATATTGCATAGGGCGTAGGAGAAGTATGCAGTAAGTTATATATTTTAGTAAATAATCGTTTTGTGGAAAACTATTTCAAGAAGAAGTTGTTAATATTTAGTTATTTCATTCACAAGCGCAGCGAATAACAGCTTATTATTTTAATGTTAGGTATTCCGATGCTTTTCCCACTTGATGGCTTTTTCCGTCTTCAGTGACGCAAAACTTAAATAATATTTGAAAACAATGTAAAAAGCGATCGTGACGTTATTTTAATAGTCATAATTAATCAGCTGTAAACGCTTTTATATGTCGAATCAAGTGACTGCACCCAGAAATGTCACCATAGGTATTTGAATTACAAATGAAAACTTCCCTAACTTAATTTAGACAATTTCGATTTATGTGCTGCAATAAGCTTTTAAAGTAATAAAACTAGGAATTATCTCTTTATCTAAAATATCGCATGGCACTTTTAATGGGACATTGAGAAAAAAGAATGAATACATGAAAAAGTTTGCGATGTGTTTAATAATTTGTGGCCCTAATATTTTTGGAGGTGTCTAGATTAATGACAGCTAAAATAAGATTACGAGAACTTTTGAGTTTTGCTTAAAAAAGTGTACTAAAGTTTTATATAATTGCAAAGGGAAATAAATCTCCATTAAATGGACAAGATGTAGGAGTACCTTATCATTAAAAAAATCGTATTTGCCTTTTCCTAAATACATATGTAACAAATTCACATTTCTAAGTAATTAAAAAGGTATTTCGAGTAACTTTCTGAATATAACTTCATTTGTTCATAGATTTGCTTTAAATTATACCTAGATATTTTTTTTCGTGTAGATAAAATTTTAAATAGAGCATTCAATCCGAAACATAGTGGTTGGTCAAAATACTAACACTCGAATTGCATTTTGCAGTTGCAATTACAATAAATGCATTGCGTAAATCAACTCTCAATGCATAGTACTTATCCATTAGCATAGACTTTTGCAGGGACAGTTCCTGTAATCTGCCAATAAAATCTTAGTAATGCATGATAGCATTTACAAGGATCGAACTAATATCCTTGCTATGTTACAAACATGACGCCATTTTACTTTAATTATGTATATTTTGTTTCTATAATATTAGCTTTAAACGAATCATCTGTTTGATAAAGAAACATACATCAATACAAACCTTCAACTTCCCAAACCAATTTATTAATTAGTATTAGTTGTTTTCTACGTAGGAAAACACGTGCTCCATTATTTAGTAAGTCGTACATGTATTCCGAGATAAATATATCTACATAAAAATATTTTAATGGTATGCTGTAATTTGTCATGTTAATTAATGACATCATCTTCAAACAACTTACGCTGTTCCTTTTTGATGCATGGCGCTAATTTGTCATGGACGGCACTGCTCTTTAATTTTGTAGCTTACTGTTTTAATTGCCGTCGTTGCTCTCTTCTTTTATTATAAACCGCTGCTCTTCGGTGCTGCCGAAAAGGGGCTACACCCGTGCATTAAAGCTTTGAACGGGAACTACATTTTAAAAATATCTCAATTTTCATTAATTTCCTTTAATCTCTTTTAAATTGGAATTTCTTGAGATTCTTTTCTAAACTTTACGGCCGCTTTAATTAAGAAACTGTGTTTGGGAATAATTTAACTGCAGCTTCGGCTTATTACATACCGAAAAGGAAAGAGCTGCAAATAGAAAATTAATCTCCTCCTCGACATGGGTGATTACTAATTAGTTACAGTCAATATGATCTCTTATAGAAAAGTAAAAAAATTTATAATACAATTTACATAGTGAAACTGGATTTAGAAAGTAATACACTTTCAGGTTTATGACGTAAAGATAAATTTTAACTCTTTTTCCACGTAGTTTTATAATGTTTCTTGTGCTATTTTATGAACTTAAAAAGGTTGCACTACTTAATTTTGTTTTTAATTTAGCTCTAAACGCAAAACTGTGGTAGTCTCTGAAACTTATTTATGATTGGCCGTGGTTAATTAAGTGGATGCCGAGAGGCATTTTCTATTAATTAGCATCGACGTTTTAATATACGTATCTTGCATACCCGTATATCTGGTTTAATGTAGCATCTTGGGAATTTTATTTCCCATACTTTAACACCGGCTGTAAAGTAAATCTACACAGTTTACAACTTTTCAAATACAGCCGGCCCGCTTTACACCTCCTGTCTATAAAAGTTATTACTTGTCTGGTAATTATATCATTAATTCGTTTGATGTTTTCTTGATGTTTTATCGTTTCGCATTAAACTTAATTACTTCATTACCTTAGTTTTAAACTGAAGTAAAATTCTAACTTCCCGGGAATTGCTGCATGCCTCTCAAAGGCATAGGTTTCATTTGATGTCTTATACAAATTAACCCTACCTGTGAATTTCTGCAACAGGGCGACAGGGTGAATAAAAATAATAAAATATGCACGGATGTAGTGTCAACGTTCCTTATGTTTTATACGGACTACATACTATCATTAACAGTTATGTAGCCGATTACTTTATAAAGCATATAGACTGCAATGCCAATTACAGCTACTCTAATGCCATCCAATAACTAATAAATCCCAGAACAACAGATAGGCAAGTAGCTCTAAATTTTAAAAACCTTCTGTAGTAAAATGGAAAATAAACAAAAATATACTGAAATAAAATGCAAAATTTCTTTCTAGAATTGAAACATAAAATGTTCACTTTAACTGTATTCTAACAATATGTTGCTATAATAACTTACATTTTAAATTTAACGAGATCCTCCAAAGATAGGGGTTATGCAGTCGACCAGTACCTCACACGCGTAAAACTTGCATTTATGAAAAATTACTAGAAAGCGAGCATGGAACATTCACAGGCTCATAGACAAACCAGACAAATTCGTACAGGTATAACGGAAAGAATATAAACATAGCAGTATTAGCCGCAACTAAATAGAACCGATATAAATGTGACACTAGGCCGTTGAAAACAGTAAATTGAATAAAGGAAGCTTGGGAAGCGATAAGCATACCTGTAATAAAATTAATTCTTCAGACGGGTCACTCAAACTACGTATAGTATTTAATTATTAGGGCACACCCACCTAACTATGATCAATCTAAAGCAGTAAAAGGTAGCTTTAGTGATATATTGCCACAAATAGTAGAAGAAGTACCTAAGAGACAGAAAATTATATTGACGGAAGACGTATATAGTATGGTTGGAAAATAACGAATTAATTCAGTAGTGGGAACGCACGCAAAATACCAGATAATAAATAATAACGGCCAAACATTATTGGATATTTGCGAACAATACAAATTATGAACGCTTCCTTTACACTTAAAGGGATACACAATTATGTCAATTATACATGGAATAAACAGAAAACGACTGAAGTCAGAAATTGGTCTCGTGAGAGTAAGGCAAATACAAGATGCAAGAGTTAAGCTTGGGGACACGAAATAATACCTACTTGATAGTATCACAAACGTACCTACATCCCGTTTAAATTAAAACATGGAGATAATGTAAAACAAGAAATTTTATAAACATTTATTATGAAAATGTAAAATAGTTTTTAAAACAAGAGCACCATATACCTCTGCCAAAAACCGTTGGAAGGCAGATTATCAACGATGAATAGATCAACAGAGGAGAAATATAGACACATAAAACGAAAAAATCGTACTGGTAGAATAGGACTTAGGAGAAAAAGATAAACGTAAATAAACAACATTACCTGTAATAAATTCAGAATAGAAACGAGGAGAACCGAAAAAAGTAGACACGAATAATCAGATAGTCGAAACAATATGCTATTAACAGAACAAATGCTTTCGGTAGAAAAAAATGTGAACACATCGACCAATTTATAGGAGGAAGTAGCGAAAGCGGTAAAAATAATTAAGTCATCGAACATCCGAAATGTAGATTAGACTATGTATAACAAATTCATTCGTAGATTCAAAATAATAATAATAAAGAAGAAACTACAAAGAGACAAGAAGAAACATATGGCAATGGTATATTACATAAAGGCTGCGACAATCTCCTTACAGAAAAAGCTATGAAAACAAAAATTGAAAATAAACGAACTGAAGACATTAAAATAACTAAGGATTTGCGAGAAGAATGCGGTTTTCCTCCGATTTTTTTAAACTATACTTAGACAAAACTCTGCGCAAGCGTCCAAAAATAAATGTAAAAATATAGGACTGGGAGTGGGGAAAGACATGTTATACAGTATATTTTATGCCGATGACCAAGTAGTGGTAGTTGAAGATGCCCACCAATAACTTCATCACGCAAACTGTTCATTAATAGCCAAAGCAGTAGGTAGATAAGATAATGATAAAACTAGAGTCTGTTTTCTTACTATTTCTGATATTCATCCAATCAGATCCCAATTATGCGATAATTTTGCACTAGTTCAATTTATCCATAATTTGCACTACTGCAAATTGCCTCGTCATCTAATTAGTGACGCGCATAAATGGATAGACGAGACTGTTCCTACCTACATTCTAGCGAAACCACTGCCAAATTAGCCAAATTAGTGGGGAAAGAACCCTGTTAACTTTTGTTCGGGAAATAGTCTGCAAAATACCCCTCTTGCATACCAAATTCATTCTAATTTTGTCTCGTGCACTCGACAAAATTATCGACAATTTGGGTTGCACTACGGATATTACTAATGATAATTTTGAGTGTGAGTGATTAGTTTTTCAGGGATTTGTTGATAAACACTTATTAAATACCTAGTCACCTTCTGTGTTGGGTGAGTTTACTATTGTAAGCACTTATTTGTGTTTCCGGATAATGTTTGAAATTAATCATATATGCCGTCAATATGTAAACATCTGAGTAGGAAAGAGAAGAAATTAGTACTAAAGGTAATGGACTATTTTACTAAAGAAAAAAATAACTTGGGTTCTTTAGAAGACGTGAAGTCTGTACAAAAAATAACGAAAAATGCTATGCAAATTTCCGCTAGAACAGTTCAAAGCATAGTAGAAGCTCATCGTAATAGAAACAACGAAACGGGATTATTAACAACCAAAAACCAGAGATTCGTCGGATAGTATCAAGTGTGCTATTAAAGCTGTTATATACGAAATGTATGGCAAAAAGAAACATGTCGCTATAGATTCGTTATTACGTAACATTCAAGAATAGCAATATATGTAGCATTGGAAGAGTAATTCTCAGAAAATTAATGAAATATCTAGGTTTCGTTATAAAATAACCGACAATAGAAGAGGACTGTGTGAACAGACTCACGCTATTATCAAAAGAAAAAAAGTTAACTGTTAAAAATAGCTAAAAATCATTGCATCCTAACTGCAGAGAGCTCAACAATATGATCACCAAATTCTTTGCTTGTCTTCATCTTCTTCTTCTTCTTCTTCACGTGCCAATCCGATGTTGGCGATCATTCTAGTTATTATGACTTTAGTCGTAGCTGCTTGGAAAAGTCGTGTTGTTGTTGTCGAGAACTAAGTTCTTAGGTTTTTGAGCCAGGATATACGCCGCCTACCCGGACCCCTCTTCTCTTCCATTTTCCTCTGTAGAACTAACTGTAGTAATCTATATCTTTGTTCATTCCTCATAACGTGTCCTAGGTATTCGAGTTTTCTTTATTTAACTACTTTCATTGCCTCCATACCATTGCTAATTAAACGCTATCCAGTTAGTTTGGGGTATCTAAAAAAACTACTACGAAAAAACTATTGTTCAGACAACTGGCAAGGACGAAGACGTCAAAGTGATTTGAAGACAGTCTTTAGAAAAAGTAACTCCGGAGGTGTGGAAAAATTGTGTTAATCATGTTAATAAGTTTATCAAGAACACTTAGGAAAAGGCATAAATTATAGATGAGGTTAGACCTGTAGTTTTTACATTAAATTCAGAAAGTGACTTAGGAGACGATTTGGAAAACTTGTGTATTGAAGAAGAAAATTGTTACTTTAGCGACACTAACGATAACGAAAACGATTAGTAATGTGATAAGAATGCCATATGTATTTTGTAAAAACGTTTTAGACAGTACAACGAGAAAACGGCTCTGTTTAGGGCCACATCTCAATAAAATAAAGCTTTGTTATTGAAATGTGATAAGCGACGAGCTTAGTTTTCCTTTGATGTGCATAGAATACAACAATTAATCAGGTGACGTAACCTTTCAACCTTTATGTTTTATTTAATTTTATTTTTGTTTTGCGGAAATTTTAAATGTTCTTCAATATAATCATTGTCTGATTTTGAAAAGTGCTTAGATAAATTACACGAAAATTCGTTGTTGTTTATTGTTAGGAACCACTGGATAGGGGTATTTACAATGTCAATCCTTGCCAGCAACGTAAGCCGTTATGGTAAAGCGTATTACTGGAAAGTATCCGATACACTCCTAATTATCTTGCATACGCTGGAACAGTAAGAAAACGGACTCTAGTTTTATGTTTATCTTATGCACTGGTTCAGGTTTGGGTTAATGAGCTAGCCGCCAGTTGACAATGTTTCTGACTCTAACGACGATTTGAGCTACTCAAGAAGCGTATTAAATAACTGGCTTAAAAATGAACAAGGGCAAATGTGTATACCTGTCGATTGGAAACAAACAAATAGAGCATTCACCTGTACAATATCGGTATATTAAGGTAGTTAAGATATATAAACAAGCAGAAAGAGATCACAAACAGAATAAAGAAAGAAAGCTATTTCATTCGCTTTATTAATTTGATGTTGTGGGACAGAAATTTAAGAAAACGTACAAAGGAAAGGTTATTATTTACAAACGTGAGATGTTGACGAAAAGAATAGAAATGAGTTGTTGGCTACATTTCCTGAGAAGAAGCTACTGAAAAACGAGAACGGATGGGAAATGACACAATTAAGGTTCTTATCGAAGTAGTAAAGATATTTCAGACGGAAGCGGCAACTGGTATAGTTCGAATATATAAATAGGATAAACCACGCAAGATGGCCGAGAAAAGTCTTAAAACGGACTCCACGAAAAGAAAGAAAAAGAGAACGCCCGAGGTGATGCTGGTGAGATGACGTTAATAAAGCTACGAGAGGTAAAGATTTGGAAGAAAACGACTGCTACCACAGATATACATGGAGACTGGTGGTGTGCAGATGGCGACAGCTATAAACCTCCGTGTATAGGGTGAACCTGACCCAAAATTAAGTAGGTATATATGCTAACTTCGTTATTATTGGAGGTATGAAGTCTTTGAAATTAAAAAAAAACTAGTAGGATGTTTTCCACTGATTACGATGCTGAACCAGAAAAACAATTGAACATGCAACTCTGGAGTTATTTCCAAAAACGTATGTTAAATCTAGTAAAGACTATAGAAGACCTTTTGTTGCATGTTCGATTGTTTTTCTATTTTCTCGCAACTCCAACACTAACAAATGTAGCAGTGGTGCCGAATTAATTTTGTTCACCCTATACAGACTATATAGTGTGTTTTACTTCTCACCTTCATATACCCGTAGCTTTCTGATCGATTTCAAATTTTGGTCAGGTGTATTATGGTTTGTAAAGGTGACTTCCAGTTTTCAAATAATTTTATTGCAAACCAGTAGCCTACTGCATTCAAAAATAAATGCGAAAAATGGGAAAATCATAAATTCTATTGTCGTCTTAGTAAAGATCTTAATAAGGTTATGAAATGATAATGAAGTTTGTGAATAGTAAATTAAGCGTCCAGTAAATTTAAGTAACATGTTAAATGATAGGTGAAATACACCTAACCATAGCTGAAACAGTGGAAATATAGTTCTTCTAAAGAAATTTCCGTTGCACATTATAAACCGTCAAGGCGTCATATCTGTGCTATAATTAATATTAACAATTGACTGGGAATTGACCCCAGATCCTGCAGTTTCACAGTTTTTTTCCGTATGCAAAAAATTGGTTTTTTATTATTATGGCGGTACAGATTATGACGTCATATGCAACGAATATTTTCTTAAAAGAACTATAATGTCTAGGTAGTTGGGGAAAGAATATAAGTAATAACCTTTTGATTAAAATTTGGATTTCGACTATTTTATGATTTTGAGCAACTGTTATTAATAACTCTTTTCTACAACCACTCGCCTTCTACCAAGATCTTGTCGAACTCAAAATTACATATCAGTGTGCTAAAAGTAATATCAATTGTTTAATGTTAGCACACCTAAGAGTAAATAGCTGATTTTGAATTTACGAATTTTAAACTGAAAATGAGGTTATAGGTATTATACTTCTTTCTCTAATGGTAAATTGCTTTAAATAAATAAAGTATTATGTTATGGATAAAGTAAAATGTGTACTAATTACTTTTGATAACTAACCCTGACTACTATCGGCTGCAGAAATAATCACCGGTACCCACTATACTCATCCAATGCCATTTCTTATTATAACAAATTATAATAACCGTCAAAACAATTTAGGCTCTGACAAAATCGATATTTATTGATTACGAACAGTAAATTTACGGCCGTGGAAAAATGTATGCAAACCAGTGCTAAAAGTGTTATCGCAATTAGCATGTGTCGTGTTGTAAACAGTCACTTTTAGCACTTGCAGAGCTATTTTCGATAAAACTAAGCATACTGGGGTTTTAAATGTTTTTCATTTATCGTTGATCTCAATATGTTATTCATTTGTAATACAATTATTTAATAATTGCATACATTTTAAATCGACCAGAACGTAAGTAAGGAAGATGGAGGGGTTTTAACGTAAGAAGTGAAACGTATACATAGTTATGAACACATTTTAAGCCTCTATGATTATTATGGCAATTAAGAATATTTCAGGCATATCAACTAATATTATATAAATATTCCAGCAAGTTTAATTTTTGTAAATTGTATAAAATAGCAGTTATTTTTATCATAATTTGTAAAATTGCATTAAAAATAGTGTTAAGCTTGATTTAAACAAAATGTAATCAGAGTAAGCTTGTAAACAATGTAAAGCAATGCAGTATCGAAGACAAAAATTGGGGAGAGCAAGCCAAGCTGAAAGGTGTTGTTATTTGGGCTTCCCCAATAAATAAGTGTAAAATTGTGAATAAATACCCTTTTCCCAATTAAGTGACTTTAAAAATTGATTGAATGTCCTGTGGGTGTGCTGTAGTGAAATGTATTCATTAGTAGCGCCTCTGCAGAAAGTTAAAAAAGTGTTTTATCGGTGCATCGAGTGTGAGCTTGTATTTCGGTGGCTGTTTTGAAGGTGATAGCAGAGTAAATTGGAGCTCCTGGAAGCTGGAGGTAAGCAGTTACCTTCATAGAGAGCGGAGGAGCCTCGTGTGAAAGCAATGGGTACAGCTGGAAGCAGTTTTTGGTATCACGGCGGACCAGCTACAGGAATCGTCCAGCCGCGACGTTCAGAGGCCAACAGAAAAGGAAGGGGCCAAGAATTGTGGAACTCGAATTCAGTTCCAAAATCACCAAAAAAGGTCAGAAAAATTCACCCTAAAAGTTCGAATTTAGCGAGTTTCTTGATGGCGTCGATTTTATAAGCACTTCCGGCACAAGCGTCCTTTGAGCTTGTTTCGTTTTGTGACCGACATTTACTTAGAGCATTTGTTATCACCTAGGCAGCGCTTTAACTACGTAATCACAGATAATTGTCGTTTAATAGCGAACCTGTTTTTGCGATTTGTGTGGTTCGAACGCTATATTTAACTCAATGCTCCTTTTAGTTAAAAAATACCTTGTATGGTAGCTATCCCGTTAGTTAAATTGACATTTCACAAAGTGTTTTCTTTTAAAATAACATCATAATAATTAAATTTGATATAAAATGTATTTCTTATAATGATACAAATCAAAATAATATTTTCTAGGATGCAGAGATCCGACCCATATGAGATAAAAGTCAGTTTTTATAACCCATATTAGATTATTAAGGTCCTTTATTTAACTTAAAAGAACCATAACAACGTATATAAATTCAATGAAAATGAAGTACATACAACACCTATTAACCAGGTTACATAAACCACATCGCATTTTTTTTAATAGCAAAACCGAAAACTTGCTGTTAAAGGTAAAAGGTCACCATTCTTTAAAAAATCTAAAAAAAAATCTACTGCTTGTTTAACAAACCTTCAAGACATTAGTATTTTGTTCAATACAGTTGTGCAATCTTATATTAAGTTATCGCCAACTTAGTTGTACCGTGGGCCCAGTGTCGGACTGGCCCACCGGGCAACCGGGCAAATGCCCGGTAGGCCAATCCAGTTTGGAGGCCAAAGTGTCCACATAATTGTATTTTTCAAATAGTAAAAGTTGCCGTTTGACGCTCATAGTGCAAGGTTGTTTCACCGAGGGCAAGTGGTATCGGGCGGCGAAGATAATCTTGCGACCTCACGGTCGAGGTGCAGTGATCAGTTGTAAAAACGTGTGTTCAACTACTCTATTAGTAAGTGCTTAACATTAAGCCATTATGGCATTCGACTTTAATCAGGTTCCACCTACACAAAATACACAACATTTTGCCCCTATGCAAATAGACCAAAACCAACAATTGCAATATGTGCAACAAAATTATCAGTGCCCGCAAAAACTGTCAACAAATAATTTATATCCAAATTTCTCAACAAATAACATTTTACAAACCCAAAATACAAGTCCACCTTCTCAAAGCGATCCAGTAGATCATCAGGCACAATCATCACAAGATGCAGAATGGCGTGTGATTGAAAACAAAAAACGAGGACGTACTATCGAAACTTCACAAAAACAAGCTAAGCAAACCAAAAGTTCAACCCACTGGTTAAATCCCACAAATCGTTACGACGCTTTAAGCGACAAAGAATCGGATCTTGAAGAAAATCACAGCCAAACCACAGCTAAAAAGGAAGCCAAATCACCGCCGATATTTGTATCGGGAGTCAAAAATATCCAGCCATTAAATCAACTATTAGAAACGATAGCAAAGGATGGCTATGAAATAAAAGTATTAAACAACGATGAAGTCAAAATTATACCAAAAACTTCTGAAATATACACCGTTATAACTAAGGCGCTGCAGAAACACCGAATTTCACACATACAAGAGAAAAGAGGAGAGAAACTTTAGAGTAGTTCTGAAAAACCTACACCCATCAGCCGATTTAAATGACCTAAAAGCAGAGCTTAAAGCACATGGACATGTAGTTATGAATATTTCAAATATTCGACAAAGAATTACAAAAATACCACTGCCTCTGTTTTTTGTTGAACTAAAACCTGCTGATAACAATAAGGACGTTTATAACATATCCAAAATAGCCCATTCGGTAGTAAAATTTGAACCGCCAATCGCAAAACGTGAAATACCCCAATGCGCCAGAGCCAACGGCATGGCCACACAAAGAACTTTTGCTTTAGGAGTCCAAGATGCGTGAAATGCACCGGCAGCCATCCAACATCCCAGTGCAAACGAAAAGAAAAGGACAGGGATGTCAAATGCGTTAACTGTAATGGAAATCATCCCGCCAACTACAAAGGTTGTCATGTTTACAAACAGATACAACAAAAGGTTTTCCCCCCTTTAAGAAACAAACAAATAACAAATACGAGACAGCAACCAGTACACCAGCTTCAACAGAACTTTACTCATGCTCAGGTGGTAAGCGGCATTTATAATCAAAACGGTAGCAATACAATACAGCCACAAACTTCTGTACCACTCAATGAACCAAATGACATGGCCGAGCTAAAGAAAATGCTAAAAACACTAATGGAACAGATGGGAACGATGCTAAATCTCTTAACGATACTTGTCTCGAAAACAAATCATGGTTCTACAGCTTAAACTAGCTCTATGGAACGCCAACGGCGTGACAAAACATAAAAATGAACTAACCTTTCTCACAAACCATTCTATAGATATTATGTTAATATCAGAATCGCATTATACGGACAGAAGCTACCTTAAAATTCCAAACTATACCATCTACGCTATACAACACCCAGATGGCACTGCGCATGCTGGCTCCGCGATCATAGTCAAAAATACAATTAAACACTATGAGCTTCCCAAATACAACCCACCACATCTACAATCTACTACTATCACGATCATGGACTGGCAAGGACCACTAAACGTATCAGCAGCCTACTGTCCCCCAAGACATAACATAAAGCAGGAACAATTCGAAGCTTATTTCCAAACACTGGGAAACAGGTTTGTTTCAGGCGGAGATTTTAACGCCAAACACCAGCACTAGGGGTCAAGACTGACTACTACCAAGGGCAGACTACTGATGAAGGCAATAACCAGCAATAGACTGCACTACCTATCCACAGGTGAACTGAGCTACTGGCCATCAGACATGACAAAAACACCCGACCTGCTAGATTTCTGCATTGTAAAAGGCATCAACCCAAACTATCTCCACGCGGAAACCTGTCTAGATCTTTCATCGGATTGCTCAAAGAGAACCCACCTAGCCTTAGCAACAGATTTACGAATTGGGACCACTACAGAGAAATAATTGACAAATCGTTAACATTCTCCTTAGCATAGAATTTCGGCTTAGACCGCGTAGTATTTGTATATGAACACCCAGCATTTTCTGGCTTAATGTGCCTTGCACCTTGTGAAGTCGAGCAAAAACCCGCTCGATGGCCATGCTCTTTGGTGGCTCGTGTTGTTTGATTATCTTGAGAACGAGGATACTTAGGCAGATTTGGCCGTTTTGCTGTTTGTGCATCCATATTCACTAACGTTTCGCAAGACCTTGCAGCTTGCATCATCAGAGTGAAAGTCGCACTAAGAACCGAAGGTCGGTGTGGAGCTATTTATAGTCCTCTGTGCCAGGCGCGCGGAGTGGCGTAACGCTGGCGCTGGTTGGTCGTCCGAGTGCAACGTAATCCGTGGGGCGTGGCCGTATGACGCAGAGTGGTTGTAACGCTTTAGATCGTGTATCACAGGGGTCCACGTTTTACTAAGCTTAAAGCCATCTTCCCTGTTAATATTATTTGGATGTTTTTCTATTTCTATGGCTTCACGTATCACTCGCGGGAAGTAATGAGGTATTCTGGCAAGTACTCTGGCATGCTCAAATTCTGTGTCCTGCAACGATGCAACGTCAAAACTGTGTTCACGAGCAAGGAAACTTTGGGTAACGGCTTCAGATCGGTAAAAGACAAGATTCCAAGTTTAAAAACCGCTGGCGTATATCGCATTCCTTGTTCTTGCGGCTCGAGTTACATTGGACAGACTGGTCGTTCCGTTGATCTAAGACTCCAAGAACATAAAGGCGATTGCAAACACAAACGCATCACAAAATCAGCCGTAGCTGAGCATACGTTTACAAATGGGCACACTTTAGAATTTGAGCATGCCAGAGTACTTGCCAGAATACCTCATTACTTCCCGCGAGTGATACGTGAAGCCATAGAAATAGAAAAACATCCAAATAATATCAACAGGGAAGATGGCTTTAAGCTTAGTAAAACGTGGACCCCTGTGATACACGATCTAAAGCGTTACAACCACTCTGCGTCATACGGCCACGCCCCACGGATTACGTTGCACTCGGACGACCAACCAGCGCCAGCGTTACGCCACTCCGCGCGCCTGGCACAGAGGACTATAAATAGCTCCACACCGACCTTCGGTTCTTAGTGCGACTTTCACTCTGATGATGCAAGCTGCAAGGTCTTGCGAAACGTTAGTGAATATGGATGCACAAACAGCAAAACGGCCAAATCTGCCTAAGTATCCTCGTTCTCAAGATACTCAAACAACACGAGCCACCAAAGAGCATGGCCATCGAGCGGGTTTTTGCTCGACTTCACAAGGTGCAAGGCACATTAAGCCAGAAAATGCTGGGTGTTCATATACAAATACTACGCGGTCTAAGCCGAAATTCTATGCTAAGGAGAATAATTCGAGTAACCGCGAAAGCCTCAAACAATACATAAATCGTTAACACTTGAAGTGCCATTGAAATCTGCTGAAGAATTAGTTCTAGCACTAGAACACTTTAATCAAGTAATTCAACAAGCAGCCTGGCAGTCAACACCAAAGAAATCACAAAAAGAAACAAACCCAAATGCCCCATCGAAGTCAAAAAGAAAATTGCAGAAAAACGCAAACAACGAAGGAGGTGGCAAACAACAAAACATCCTGAAGACAAAAATAAGCTAAATCAACTAACAGCTGAACTCAAAAATATCCTTTCCAATATAAACAATCAATCGGTACAAAACTATCTACAGCGATTGTCACCCGCGAAAGCCTCTGAATATTCACTTTGGAGAGCAACCAAAAGGCTAAAACAGCCACAGCAACACATATCACCTCTTCGACTCAATAACAACGCCTGGGCTCGAAGTGATCATGATAAAGCTATTGCTTTTGCAAGGCACTTAACGAACGTATTTAGTCCATTTGTTTCTCAAATACCTAGACCTGAAGAAAATGCTATTCAGCAATATCTCGAAGCACCCTTCCAAATGTGTCCACCAATCAAGCAGTTTAAAGTAAACGACATCAAGACTACAATTCTGACGGACTTGAATTCATACAAAGCGCCAGGTTACGACCTAATCACGGGCAAGATTCTCAAAGAACTACCAGAAAAAGGATTCATATATATCACATATCTATTCAATGCCGTCTTAAGACTACGATACATTCCAGAGCAGTGGAAAGTTGCCACAATCATATTGATCCCTAAACCCGGCAAACCAACGACCGAACTATCATCTTTTAGACCAATCAGCCTCCTACCGATATTATCCAAAGTTCTTGAAAAGTTGTTATTGCAGAAACTGACATCGTTAGTTATGGAAAACAATATTATACCCGATCACCAGTTTGGTTTTCGCAGGCACCACGCCACAATTGAACAAATTCATAGAGTGGCAGACAGAATTTTAAAAGACTTTGAAGGCAAAAGATATTGTTCAGCTGTGTTTCTCGATGTTGCGCAAGCCTTTGATAAGGTGTGGCATGACGGCTTGCTATTCAAAATCAAAAAAGCACTACCTCCAGACTATTACGAAATATTAAAATCCTACCTTCTTAACAGCCACTTTCTCGTAAAGTACGGAGACTCGCACACTTCTTTATTTCCTATAACAGCTGGCGTTCTTCAAGGAAGTGTATTAGGTCCGCTCTTATACCTCCTCTATACTGCTGACGTACCTACCACACCTCAAACTACGGTTGCCACATTCGCCGATGATACAGCGATATTATCATCACATACCGATCCAACCATAGCATCTGACTATCTACAGGCTCATTTAAATACCTTAGCACTATGGTTTAAAAGGTGGCGCATTCGTGTAAACGAATCCAAATCAGTCCATGTGACTTTTACGACAAGAAGAGACACATGCCCGCCCCTTGTGCTCAACAACAAACAAATACCACAGGACGAGACTGTTAAGTACTTAGGAATGCACCTGGACAGGCGCCTGACGTGGAAAAAACACATTTTCACAAAACGAAAACAGCTGGGTCTGAAATTCCAGAAAATGTACTGGCTCCTAGGACGCAATTCCCAGCTATCACTAGAGAATAAAACATTACTCTACAAAACTATACTTAGGCCAATCTGGTCTTATGGTATACAACTATGGGGAACAGCAAGTAGATCAAACATAGACATCATAAAACGTTTCCAATCTAAAGTACTGAGATCTATAGTAAATGCCCCATGGTTCGTTCCGAATGAAGTGATACGGCAGGACCTAAGTATTTCAACAGTTAACGAAGAAATACAAAAGTGTAGTGTTCGCTACTGCGATAGGCTCAGTGCTCACCCAAATACACTAGTAGAACTCCTACTGGATCCTGATTACGAAGAGCCTAGGCTCAAAAGGTTCAAGCCGTTAGACTTGCCAACCCGATTCGTATAAAGTGAAGTGTAGTGTCAAAGTAATTGTACATCAAACTTGTTTAATGTTAATATAAGAACATTTTCGCTGGAATGTTTTCATCATGCCCTATGTAAGATGCCACATTATTTACTGAATGTCACTCCGTGACAGATTGTAAGGTTATAAATAAACTAAAAAAAAAAAAATAGTAAAAACAACAAAAAATGCACAAATGTTTTTACAAAATTCAAAAAAATTCTAAACTTTGTGTCAAAGTATTTTCCCAGTTTTATTTGTGCATGTATGCATCATGCATCTATTATTTCTTAGTAGTCGTGGAATGAACATGATTGTGTGTGTTAGGTTCCCGCAGCGTCAGTCAAAAAATTCCTTGATTCAATTACAGAGAACGCCTATTTAAATGAAAATGGCATAACAATTGAGACTGAATTTCCAGTATTGAGATATAGGAGAATAAAAAAATGCAAAGAGAAACTGTCGGGGATCTTACGAAAGAAAGAGTTTTGAAAAAATTTGAAATGGAAACTTATAAAGTGATTGTTAATCAATTAATGCAAAGCATGGAAGACCGATTCACTAAAAATAGATTAGTGAACTTTCAGTTTCTTTGATCCGAGTACTTTTCAACGTACTGCTCAACTAAATGGAGAAAATATTCCTGATTTCGCTTTTGTCGTAATTTCAAAGCTAAAAAACATCCCACAAGACATCATTAAACAAGAATTGATGAATTTTTCAATTTTTTTAAACTTTTTTTCACATACAAAGAGAATAATCTCAGCCTATGGTGACTGTGACTCAACCAATCACAACCCCCTAATCACGACACTAATAGTGATGACAACGAAAATGACACCGAAGAAGATCCAAATTTTCATTTAAATATTTGCATTGGTGAGGAGACAGAGCATGATTTTGCGGGTTATATGAATTGTTGCTTTAAAATTTTACACAAATATAATTTGCACGCTTTTACATATAGCAATTTGTACTTAGCCTACAAATACTTATTGACATTATCATACACCCAAGTAACCTGTGAAGGCGTATTTTCTAAAGTGAAAATAATCAAAAATAGGCTAAGAGCTTCTTTATCACAAGAAAGATTAGAATGTGCAGTGTGATCTACTCCAAAGCTTGAATTTCGACGAAATCATTGACAAGTTGCCAAATAGATCAGTCTCTTGAAAATCAAAATTATTGATTCAGATTGTTAAGTATAATTATTATAATGGAATAGAGTGTAAAAATTCCTATAAGGTCAAAGCTTCTGATCATTATTATTTATATTTTTTATAAACCATAATAGATAAAGATATTTTTTTATTTGTTTGAATGTCAGTTTATAAGAATAGAATAATTACCTACCTCCTACCTATTTTATTTTTTTGTGACCTTGTTTCATGTTTAAATTTTAAAAACATTAGAATAATTTTTTTTACTACCTTCTTTGTAAGTGATCCTTACACTGCCAAGTTTGAGGGACGTAGGCTACATTTACAAAAATTGTTACAGTTTCCATGACAATGTACTTACTTCCCTAGAGAAGTGAATTACTTACATCCCGCATGTGTTACAACTGATATAGTCAAAATTATACCCATTCGGAGTCACGTGACTTTTGTCTGTCTCTGTTCATCTTTAGTAAAATAGATGAAATGGAAGAAATTTGAAAAAAAGGCATGTCGATTCATAAAATTAATTTAAAAAATTTGACGTTTCTAATCTGTCAGATTATATTTTTCGTGTAAGTTATTGAGATAAGGGTAATAAAACCTAAAATTGTTGAGCCGAAAACTGGAAATTAAAAGAAACCATCGGACATGCGGTATAACGAGCAGTCACAACAATTAATTTGAATATTATGCGTTTTTTTTATGAAGAGTACAATATTAATAATAGTAAATCAACAGTTTCACCCTCCAACGCTGTTCGCCGTGCTTCTCTTGCGTTAAATATCTCGGAGAGCACAATTTACCGAAAATATGAGCCAGAAAGTGAAGAATGCAAAAACGGAAGTCGACGAAGCAGTCAAGACACTGTATATAAAATGTATGTAGCTAAAGAATTTGTAACCATAAAAAATCTAAAAAATGCTTGGTTGAAGAATCTGGAGATTTTTCACATTCAGTTTCTTCCCTAAATAGATTGTGCAAGGAAATAGGCTTCAAATGGCAATGTTCTATAACAGAATATGCATGCACAGAAATTGACTTAAAATTTGCTATACGCAGCAGGTTTTTAATGTAGCAGCTGACATATCTTTATTATATTTACATTTTACGACATGTTATGTTTTCTTTAACCTGTAAATTCAGTTTGATTTCATATAAGAGAATAAACCCGTAGCAACCTTGTTTTAGAAATTGGCATATGTCAGGATAACCTACAAAACGGAATGTCATTTATTTCCCTAAAATTGCATTTTTAAGAATCGACATACGTAAAATTACTAGATTATCACGTGACTCCGAATGGGTATAAATTTGACTATAAGATGCCATGTCTGCCACTTGGTTAACACGAAGAAAACCATTGTCGTTCGTACTATTATCCATTTTTAATCAGAATACTAGCACAAAGCTCAGAAAACAGCATTTGCAATCGTATTCAGGCATTTTCCCAATAATTTTTCACAGTGCGTTTATAACTGTCAAACAAAACGTCACAGCGCTATAAGGCTACTATAATTTAGAAAATGTCATAATTTTAAGCCAGGTTATTACCTACCATTTACTTTACAAAAAGAAATATTGGTAGCGAAAAAAAATATGTACTTTACACAGGATGTAGGAAGATTTACACTACCTCGAACCTTGCTACCCTCGTTCGCTTCGCTCACTCAGGCATCAAACGGTCCTCGGTAGTGTAACTCTTACCTACATACCTTGTAAAGTAATATACTATTTCCATTCCTCCATCGTTTTCTTTATCGTAGTTATTGATTTTGTTGTACTTTCACGTGCCATTACTGTACTGTGCCATTACTGGTAAGAGGGGTGCGTTTTGGGTCTTCGAGCTCCCTGCAATCATAAAAATTTCGCCTGCAGCAGTGCTTTGCCCCCGGACTCCCCTTTAGCCTGGTGGCTGTGACCCCCCCCCTCCATTTATTTTTACATGTGGTGGCCACATGCATCCTTTGCCCGCTAGGCCAAATTTTGCCAGTCCGACGCTGCGTGGGCCAATTTATAAACGAAATTAGTTATTTGTGTATCTAGGAATTGGAGTTCAACTTTTATCAGAAATGTGGAATTTAGCAAATAAACCACATGTGGGTTAAAAATTAACTTGAGTGCCTATGAATATATCATATTATTTTTAAATAGAAGAATTTCTTGTGCATTGTACTGATAGTTATGTGTCATCCCATCATATTCAAGAAATCGTAAAACAATGGATTACTTCACTGCACATATTTTGGGCGAAAAATGCAAGAGATAATAATTTCTTGTTATGTTAGTATTACAGAAGCTCAAAGTAGAATTACTGAACTAACTTTCATATTGCAGCCCATAGCTGCCCTAGATCAATGACTAAACAATTTAAATCAATTAGTAAAATGCCTTCGTCACCAATTAGCCAAGGTAATTGAAATATTTCAATCACAGAAACTTGTTACGCTTTTTGTTTAGAGCAGTTACAATATTTAACATCATTATTATATGGAGTATCGCATTCATTTAACATATAGTATATCCTTGTGTACACTAAATATATTTTGTTAGTATATGACGGTAGCTTCACTAAATAGCGACAAAAATAAACGGGATAATTTTTTCCACATGTTTCTATTCAGTATTCTTAGTCTGCTATAAAATGCAAACACGAGTCGTATAATTTTCACGAGCACACGATACAGTCGTTTTTACATTTTTAAGATGTTGGATGAGCAATTAAATAGTTAGGATGGGAACTTTACGGCGCATAATGTAACAAGATCGTCTGCCGCGGGTCAATACAAGAACTTGTTATTTTCCCAAGTGCATGTTTCTTTTTTGGCTGCCTGTGCTTTCTCATATGGTTTTATGTTGAATTGGAATACAACTGTTATCTATGCCCTTCACGATTTGTGTTTATTTAAAATTTCTGAACTCATTTGCAGTTGTTGTTATTAAGAAAATCATTCGCAGTGAAGCAATATAAATGACATATAAAAAAGTAAAACAGATTTATATTGTTTCTTCTTGAAAATTGTTTTTCAATCCCTAAATTATACGTATTTATGAGCATGAGTATTTTTGAGATTTTATTAAAAAAGGCATAAATGTATTTACATTTAGATACAAAAAACCGTTACTAAATTACATAATATACATAGAAGTTGACTAAAAAGTGTCCTGCGAGTTCGAAGTTGCATACAAATTGCTTATTCACTTTTGCAGAAAATGAAAGAAATTAGTTACGTTGAAATGTAATAGTTAGTTATCTACCTTCATTTAAAAAGCTGTGGTACGGTTTTAAAAAAAATATTCATATTAGTAATTATTCTGTTCATACAGGGTGTTTCTAAAATAAGAGGGCATACTTTGAAGAAATATTCTACCATGAAATCAAATTAAAAAGCTCTAGTGATTAAAAAAACAATTTATACAGTACAATGCAGCAACCTTTTATGACTTGGCTGCTATTGACTTAGAAAACACTCTTGATGGAGCCTTACGGCCTCGACCATTCATAAAAATCATATCCGCTTTTTCACGAAAAGGAAAAATCACTATTGCATTACAGACACTGCATATGATATATTTCCGTCGCACATCAATAGTATATTCACTTGATCAACAACTTACCTAAGTAATTTTGATAACGTTATTCACGTTTCCAAGCAATATAAATCATTCAATCATGATTTTTCAACTGTCAACATACTTTAAAACTGGCTCGCATTAAAACTATGATGCGTAATAGCTTAGAAAGGATCCATTTTCGGATATGGGTTTATCAGAATTTTTAAATTTATTTTTGATCATAGCAGAAGTATTCTAAAGTACATCAACTTATTTTAGAAACATCGTGTATGTATGTACTTTATTTTACGTTATAGGTTTCCAACTGTAAGTTTTTTTAAACAATCTAACCATGTCCTGTCATTATGCCTAAATAATCAGAAAAGGTTTTCCAAATTCGTTAATGCAAAGTTGAATGCTCTATTTCCATTTACAATTTGTTGAGCCCCAATATGAAAACTTAAAAAATGGGTTCTCCGGAGAAAGCCATTTTAATAAAACCACCTTAATTTGCAAAGTGTTAAATTGCTAGAATAATTGTAAGTACGTAAGTAACAAATTTAAATCCAACCCTAATAATTATCTATATGATAAAAGCTAATATCCAAACGTCAAGCTTTTCTTGGTATTGCATGAGGTCTATGAAAAACTAACTCTAACCATATAAAATATATCAGAAAGCGAAATGGTAATCATTTTCGGCATTTTTTAAAGCAAATGAAATGTAAGGGGTGACGAGTAACAATAAAACATCAAATGCGCTAAATTGTAAACCTCACCTGTATTCAGTGCACCGTACTTGCTAACGAACGAAGCGCTGGCGACTGAAGATTGGCAAGATGACAATGCCTCATAATAAACAGGACTAAATCTCTGTTGTTGTGGAAAGTAACGAAAACCTACCTCAACTACCAAAATAAGTTAGGTATTCCCAAGATATTTGATCAATGACAGAAAATCCTGAGCTAAAAATCATCGCCCTTTCAAATATCCTGGGAATTGAAGAGAAAAATGTCATATTGGCAAAGCGAATTCAAACATTGCCACTTGAAATACCCGTGGACTTTTGCAAATGAGCAAAATGCATATACTTAAAAGTGAACTACAAAGGTGTTAAATATTTATTCAAGGGAGTATCAGATAGCCATTGGAATGAGACGGGATATTTCACAACACTTAATGGTAACGACATACCTTTCTTTAGCAACGATGACAATAGTAGCAATGACGCAGCTTTCATATTGTCTGATGATATCAGAAAATGCCTTCCAGTATACAATACTATGAATGATGGAATAATATCCATTAAAGTACCTACATTCTAAACCATTTATCCATAATTATCGTATAGGTATACGCCCGACATCTAAGGCTGAAGAAGAGGAAATACAATAGTTTTAAGAAAAACCAAAGAAACACTAAACATATTTTTTATAATAGATTCCTAGTGAGGAGGACGTTAGCTGACTAATCTAATACACTGACTTTGTATGCCACAGCCGCCCTTGTCCAAAATATTTATATTGGTGCTGTGGATGAACTTTTGTGATATTCTACAGTATTCGTGATTGTTCTTCTAACCATAATTGATAATATCTTAATTTGTACTATGTTTTTGTCGTTTATCGCAAAAAATTGATGCTTGGAGTGTTTGACGCATAAAATTTTCTGCATTTATACTGCTCAGTTGACGAAAACCAACAATACAAGGAGTAAAGGAATTGACCTGTAAGGTTTTAGACACGAAACCTTCTATGCAGGTTGGTATGAAAGCTTTACTATCGATGGAAAATTCAGCTGCTACGTAATTTTTACGTCCTCCTGAAGCGATATACTGGGATCGTCCAGGGGAGCGTCACTTGAAGAATCTTGGGGGCGGGAAATACAGTAGTGGTTATTGTCACTTTCTGGAAACCTCTCTCAAGTGGAACCTTTGGGGAGTAGCTTGATTTCCTCTCCGGTTTCTTTAAAAACACTTACACAGCATATTATGCTTTGAAGTAAGGAACGATGTTTACAACACACAACCAACGTCAAATAACCTAAACTAGCGGGAATAACACACATCATCGTTGAATCGAAAATTCCCTCTTGACCTCCCACCCGGGTGACCTGGGTATATGACACTTTTACAGCAATGAAAATCACTGTGTATGTGTCCTGACTTACAGTCCTAGGTATCTTACTCTGTTTTTTTTGGGATATGTATGGTACTCCACAATTTAATAAACCAAACCATTAATATTGAAAGCTTTTGAAAATTTTCCATTTGAAAGTAATGCTAATGCTGAAATAAAGAGAATGTAAAACCGAAAGGAATAATGGATTCTAAATTTAAACATGTAAAAGGGTTCACACGAAACTACCCTCGCCACAGTGTACGACACGGAAGTGAAAATATCTTAACGTTCCTAATAGTACTGAAACTATAATAGGAAACACTTGGTAACGCAAATTACATAAATTTACTAACAACGGAAAGTACAGCCGATGGGATTCGAACTTAGCGCGATTTCAGTGCCTAGGAGCATCCCAGGCAGACCAGACCGCTAGTCCCGTTCGGCAACGCTGGTGAGCCTCTTATTATTTGCGCTTAAGGGTGTCAGGAAAGTCAACCGTATCACTTCTGGAGATGCTAGGGGACGCTATATGGAGTCGAAAAGTCCTAATCCATTTTTGGCTTAGAAGCATAGTTTTCGTAAAAACGAATGTTGAAAATTAAAAAGAAAAAGTTGAGAACTGCTGTACTTTGCCTTAAATTGGAGGCTTGACATACAAAATTTATTAGCTTTTAGAACACTTTTAAAACGGAGTTTGGTAATTTTTAATCAAACAGTGAAGACAAAATATCGACGTACTCACAGACCCCACATCACCAGAACACCATACCCAAAAATCTGTCAGCATACTCCTGCACGGTGTATATATTTACTACAAAAGTATAACACGAAATTATTTATTACATTGACATTAATTGACAAAACAAACATCAAAAACACAAAAACGCAGTAGGTACCATACAGCGGTTCACAAAATTTGCGGTACCAATTTGAACAGTGAATTCTGAAGAAATTATGCTTCTAAGCCAAAAATGGATTAGGACTTTTCGACTCCATATAGCGTCCACTAGCATCTCCAGAAGTAACACGGTTGACTTTCCTGATACCCTGTATAGGATGCAAATTTGTTTTCCTTTTTACGTATCTGTTGGTTACCATTTTCATCAAGGATAAAAACCTGACCTACATGCAAAATATTACTTTTATCTAGGCCCGAGTTGAAGCAAAAATATTAATTAACTCAGTGCAAGCTGTGTGCGCACACCCCAGCGCGCTTTGACTTTTCGCCTGCCGAGTTTTCTACATAACTCCCCACGTTCAACTATGCTCAACAATACCAACTGAAATGTAATCCGTTAAACTATAAATAACATATTACTACCTAAATAGACATATGTTATGTATACATATATTAATAATAACACTACAATGGAGTATACTTAGTTTTTTACTGTGTTATTATCGTCTGTTTCCACGCACGGCAAAAGAAAAATTTTTGTGACTGGTCTTTTAAGAACACCGTTTTTTGTTTACATGGTCACAACGCGCACTGCACTGTCATCACCAGGATGAGTTTGGATTATCCTTCCTAACAGCCAATTAAAGAGAGGTAAGTTCGTATCCTTGATGGTCACCAGGCGGCTCTCACTGATGGCGCCACTAGCATTGGTTTTCCATTTCTTGCGTTCCTGCAGTTGGCAAAGATATTCTCCTGACCAACGCCTCCAAAAATGTTCATTAATTTTTTGCAGTAGTTGCAACCTAGATAACCTGTTGGTTGGCAATTCTACAAGATTTGGGTCAGGCACTCATGTTAATGGTTTTCCAATCAAAGAGCGAGCAGGTGTTAAAGGTTCAAGATCGTTAAGATCAGATGACAAGGAATGTAATGGACGGGAATTCAATATTGCCTCGATTTGTACAATTACGGTATTAAATTCTTGATAAGTTAGTTTTGTATCCTTTGAAACTCTACTTAAATAATATTTTGCACTCCCATACTCCCATAAACCTCCAAAATGAGGTGAACCTGGTGGAATGAAATTCCACACAATTCCATCATTTGCACACAGTTTTACAATTTCTGAGTTACTCTTTGATAGAAATTCGTGTAGAATGGCTAACTGCTTTCTCGCTCCAAGGAAATTAGTAGCATTATCTGAGTAGATATGGCCTGGATTACCCCGTCTAGAAGCAAATCGTTGTAAAACGGCAATGAATGATTCCGTTGTCAGAACTCTGACCACTTCTAAGTGTACAGCCTTACTAGCAAAACCTATAAAAGTTCAAATATACATCTTGTATGCACCACGGGCATTACTTGTAAAATTATCGCCCTCGAATGGGCATAAACATCTTCATAATGCCCTTGGTACACAAATAACTATTATTGATGATTTTCTAGATATCTTTTTTCTCTCTTTTACTTCCCCCGTCTAAAAGATGAAAAAAGTATTGTAATCATGAAAAAAGAGTTACGTTAAACTTTGACAGGCAAATGAAATCTGTAGCTCTTTCTGATAGCAGGAAATCCATGGAGATATTCTTCAATTCTTAACTCAACCTACATATGAAATACACATTGTTCCAGATTTATTTGAACACGACTGTACATATTCAGACAAATAATATGTTTTAAAGAACGGGATACAAATGAAATGAAAAAATAAAACCCAAAATAACGAAAATAGGACAGAAATGCCAAAAAAGCAACAAGATTAAAAAATAAATATTTTTAATGATACCTACATGTCATTGCACTACATCATATATGCTCATATATACTGGTTGAAATAAAACGCGTGTTTGCTTTATGAACCAATATAATGAACCCAATAAACTTTGTTTGCGATCGTTACCTTAACAACACGAACCAGATGGCTAGATCGCAACAGTACTGTCTGCTTGATCGAAATGTCACCTATAACAGCCGTGACCCTTAAAATTCAACAAACAATGCCTTTATAACTGTTACGTGCGGGATTCAGGTTATTAATTAGTTTTATTCAAATTATTTATATTAAAATCACATATCTTAAAATTGGCCGCTGGTAGATATTACCAAACCTGTTGAACAACATACGGCCGATATTACATAAGTATGACTTTGATAACTTCTTAGTCTCAGCCTCGGCAAAAAAATGTGTCCTCGTCCATTATATGCATAATGTCGGCCTAATACCGTTAAATACTATAACACCAGGACATTAAATAGCACATAAAGTAATTATAAATAACAAGGTACGAATTATTGAAACGTCACTTAATTCTAAAATGTGACAGCAGACATTTGTGAACAAATAATTTTCATTGTGAGAATCACATTGTTCAGAAAAATACAACCGATAGAAAAAAATTATTCTAAGGGTTCTGTTTTCGTTTTAGGCATATAATGGTGTAGTGCAGTTGTTGTATGACTAATTACATACACCTTCATATCGCTCTATGTGATTCTTTGATTTTTTTTATGGGAAATAGAAGTTCAGAAAGCGAAGATTTGACATACTCACAGATCAAAAATTATTTGAAGATCCAATGGTTACCGCTATAATGCGAAAATTCCTAGTTTCAAGATTATGACAGTAGCATATCGTAATTTTGTTCTTAAAGGTAAAACTTTTAGGAGAACTTCTATTTTTCATTTTTGGATCTTGGCGTTTACAGATAAAGAACCTAATTGCACTAGGCGTTGAACTTTATGTTTACTACATCATCTATTACATTACTACTATTGCTACATCACTATGCTTTTTGTGTAATAACGTCATTATATTACTCCTTCTAGCATGTACTTCTTGAATATTATTCTGTGCTATTACAGACATATTTTTGTCTTAGTAACTGCTCTCTCTTTAGCAGTCAATTAATTCAGCCATATAATTTTCACTGTTGTAGTTATGTCTAAAGTCAACACACAAAGTACATATAGTGAATCATGTTGTTTACATTCCATTTCCTATATAAGTAATCAATTATTGACTATGCTGGGGGAAATAAGCTTGGAACAAGGTGCTTAGAAACAATTTCAGTTCTTACTAATAAATAATAAATACTATTACAGGAGTTGGATTGAAATCGTTAAATTGGCCATTAGAAACAATCGTAAATTATCTAAACACTGCGTCTGTATTCCATAACATTATCAAAAAATAAATCTCTTGAAGAACACCACTAGTTATACCGTTAAAAATCATGAAGGCTGCATAAGCAGCATATCTAGTTCACGTCGTGTTGAAATACTTTGCATCCTTAAAGGATGTAAAGCTCGACTTGTGGTGATCTACTGCATGGAGAAATTGATTTCAATTGCACGGTAAGTGCATGAATCACGTTCATTCGGATTCGTGAGGTAGCGTCGTGACTGTAAAACGATGCAGTTCTTAGCATTGGTAATAATGTTGTTCACTGTCACTTTTATACAGATGTCCGCTACTTGCCAGTAATGCATTACTCCTCGGCGACCATTAACTTAGGCTGAAATAATATGCCTTTCTTTGGTATAGCAGCATACTCGATGCGGCAGTACTACAAAGCAGTTTTTTGCATCTGTCTATAATAGTATCTTGAGTAGCACTTGGATAACTACCGCACTTGTCGATCTCATAACATCCGTGAAATAATAATAGTTTTGTAATCTTATACATGCGTGTATTTACTAAAAGAAAGTATCCGCTCTTGCTGTGGTAAAACAACAATATAGATATTATAAATGTATATATAAAGTTTTATGAACTATTTATTTTTAATTATTTATATAAGCGGAAAATACAGCCTGTTCTATATTTGACTATTTTAACGTACGAGTAATTAATAAAAAATATAGAGATTACTGGTTTTTATTCAACGTATGCGCATAAGTGCAGTTTACCACATGCATCAACAGGGAATCTGGATCACTGTTAATTGTTCTGCAATTTTAAAGTAATGCCTTATATTAAAATGTACTGAATGCCATATAAATATTTCAAGCAACTTCTAAATTAATACATTTATATAGTATAGAATATAAGTGATCTACCAATCCTCAAAAATGAAATTTCATAACTAGAGATGTAAAAATGCATATTTACATGCTGTTTTCAGTTGACGCTAATAAATTGTCTATAGTGTGTCCCAGAATAACGAACTTTAGCATTGATAGAGGGCATGTAATTCAGCAGCTTTTAATAATAAACCAGTCTCCGAAAATACCTCGGAATCGAGATAAAACGACATAAAGGAACATCATGAATACTGTATTCATGATGTTCCTTATGTCATAGAAAGAGCTATACCAAACCAAAAATTAGTTCATTACATCAATTCTAGAAAATAGTTATAAAAGCAGCAGATCTTTTGCTAGTAATAGCTATTAAAAACAAAATAAATCTAGCTTTATCCACCTTTTACTGTAATTAAGTGTACTGGTGAACAAAACAAGATATTGACAATGCATAAAAACAGAGTGCAACGCTATAATGTATATTTTTAATATAGAATAAATAGTTTCGAACGACGCCTTAGCCTAATTTACATTTAACTCTTATATTGAGTTGTAGGTAATATAGCCACAAGACAGAAAGTTGAAAACTCGAGCTTTTGTTTATTACTTGAGAATAAAAGACGATAAAAAATTGAGGATGGGGGTCTATGTTTCAATATCTCCAATAGTTATTAAACTTCCTTATGAAAGCCCACTATGTACATAGATGATTTACACTATACATCATGTTTACCCAAATTTCCGCTGCCTTATTCAATGGAAAATAATGGAAATGGTTTTAATCGAAAGTGAAAATATTCGATATGATACGGTACTACATAATGTAAAACATTTTAATAACATATAATAGGCAATGTGCCCGTTTCTAAACCTCGAATGCCATAACTTGTCAAAATATTTGAAAATCTGATACATTACTATGCCATATAATGCTAAATAGTACTCTATTAATTAAACTGTATAATAATTTGTTGAAAATGAGTCCGCATTCCTGAAACTGTTGAAATTAGCTGGTTTTTAAATTGTACGCAAATAAACTGCTCAAGTACAGGTCTAAAGAGTAGCTTCAGCACTGCGAAAACAGGTTGACCTTTCGCCAAAACCAAATAGCGCATGAAGGTGCTCGGGACCTTAGCAACAACTTTGCCCCCTTTCAAAATTTCGATATCTGTAGCCGTTCGAAAGTTACAGGCGATCCAGACAGACACACGGACACACAGACAGCCAGACAGACAGACAGACAGACAGACGGACGGACAAAACGTTCGCATAAGTACGCTGAAGCTACTAATAAATGCCCAACTTTGCGTAAACAACAACCTCCTTAAAAAGTATTTATAATAAAAATCCTTTTTTCCATTGTATAAAACGTATTAATCTTAATGACGGATTTCCTCATTTAATTGCCAAATGTAACAGATTTTCAACTATTATGACAACTCATGGCAATCAATATTTAGAAACAGGTATATTACATATTATTTATTATTGAAAGAATTATCTAGTAAGAAACATTTAAAAAAAGTTATGTAGTACCACATTGTGTGAAATATGTTTGTTGTTCAATTGAGACCATTTATTTATTTTTATGAAATAAAGAAGCAGGACTGTAATTCTACGGACAATTTAATGCATACACTAAAAATCCCATAAGCTGCGGCTTTTTTGTCACTATGACAGCGGCTAAAGTTTGCCTTAACTTTTCCAGCGACAAAACGGAACCTAGCTTTTAAAACGGTCTAATTCTAGTAAGCCTAGCAGAGTTGTTAAAGAACGAAGACGGTCCTTAGTTACCACGACATGACAATCAAATCGTAAACAACTTTTTCGCAAGAATTGTCAGAAAACTATTCAATGCGTAAAAATTTCTCGATTTGGAGAATCTTCAAGTGCAGAAATTGAAACAGAGATCCACAACCATGTGCCGCGGAATACTGTGAATTCAACTACATCAATTTGGCGGCAATTTACGCTGTTTTGTATTGAAAGAAAATACAAAATCGTGAAAGAAACGTCCATTGAAGAGTTAGCTTCCATTTTATGTGACTGGGCATTTAACATGAAGAAGAAAAATGGAGAAGATTACAAAGAGAGTGCTGTTAAGACGATTTGGAACACTACAGCATAATTGTTACAAGAGAAGTACTTTAATGATTATAAACGGGTTTTTAATCCGTTCAGCGACATACAGTTTAAGAAAGCAAGAAACGCACGTGACACGAAACGCAAAATTTTACAAGCAATTCCAGAAAAAAGAAAGGTGAGTTCTAAAGCTCTCACAAAACAAGAAATCTTTGAAATGGCATTGCCTTGGAATGAAGACGAGCCTACAGGGCCCCAAAGAAAATTTTACCACATTTCCGCCTATGGATTAGCCTGGAGAGGTGGAGAAGCAGCAAACTGTAAGCTATTCCATTTTAAAATAGGCAGACAACAGTGGACAAGAGACCGGTAGGATTGAATATAATCCAGTAGTTTCAAAAACAGCGCAAGGGGAAAATCAAAGATTGGCCGATAGTAAATGGCTGGTTGCAAACACCAAAGAAGAAAATATATGTCCAGTAAGATTGTTTAAACAAATTATAAAAAAACGTGAAAACCATATCACATGTGAAAAGCTTTTTTTAACACCAAATCTTTTCTGGCAAAAAACGAATTCGAGGGGATGGTATAAAAATTCTCCGATTGGAGTAAATGAACTATCCAAATGGACCAAATTTTCTGCGAAAAATATTGGACTTGATGTCAAGTGAGTAAAAATTACGAACCATTCCAATCGAGCTGCTCCCGTAACTGAATAGTCCAGAAGTAGTATTGGTGAACAAAAGTTAGTGAAAATTCCAGGACATAGCAATCCGTCGTCATTAAAACCGTACCTTCAGTTAGACCAAGAACACCATACTAAAATCATAAATTCCATTCGTACTACCACTACAACTACTACTGAAAATACAAGCATGCAGCAAACTATAAGCAAAAAACAAGAAGGTTCTGAAAATCAATTTGTATATAACAATTGTGTTTTTAACAACTGACGGTCAGTTAATGTTTAATCATGACCAAACAAGACCGTAGTGTATGGACTTTATAAACGCGATCCAAACACGTAGGTTTTCAACATTATTGCTGGCTATTTAACGTGTTTTTTACGTTTGGTTGACAAACTGGCGTCTTTTCAACGTCATGTTATTGTACAAATTTCACCCATAGTTAACGTTGTACTGTCGTTGCTTTTTCAATAGAAAATCTGCGTGCTTTATACGTTAAAACAACTTTTATTAACGCCATTATTTAGTTAAGCGTAAACGTTATAAGAATGATACCGTTCAACCACAACTTCAACGTGTTTTTAACGTGGAGACGACATTTTAACAGATACAAAATTGACATTCTATTTAGGTCAAGTACGGAGAGATCAAATAAATTTATAATTAGAGTCGCCTATGATTCGTGTTATACTGTGGCGGAACTGAAGTGTATTGTCAATGTATGTTAAATTCGAGGTTAGCAAGTTAGGTTTACTTCGTTATTTGACACAGACTGACGCACAACCCAACCTACTAACCTCGAATTTGACATAGACTGACGATACACTTCAGTACTGCCAAACATATAACACGAATCACAGGCGACTCTAATTGTAAATTTAGTTGATCTCTCGGTATTAATTATAGAAGAACGATACTTTTTTCTGACTAATCTTTATTGCGCCCCGCTCAATTGAATTAAACAGCGACTTTATTTGATAAATAATATTTGAAAACAGATCGGTTAACTGTTTCAACATTATTTCACTTAAAGTCGAGAGCCGTTGTATATTAAATGGAAAAAAAATAAGCTTAATATAATATGGAACGTATTATCTGCCATGTATTCTTATAACGCAATTCTGCTAGCTGTGTCGAGAGCCGTTGTATATTAAATGGAAAAAAATAAGCTTAATATAGTATGGAACGTATTATCTGCCATGTATTCTTATAACGCAATTCTGCTAGCTGTATGTCGAACTGGAATAATAAACGCACAACGTTTTACCTCATGGAGTTGTCGAACGTAATGTCAACGTTTAACATTAACTGCTGATCTAGAATACACTTAAAATCAACGACATAAAAACTTAATGCAAAAAGTAATTACCACGTTGTATTTAAGTTACATCGATGTTAATAGTTGACTAGTCATCTACAAAGTTTTTTATATTGACGTTATTTTAACGTAATATAGAATATCTTAAGTTTTCGTGGTTTTCTAAAAGGCATGTCCACGTTTGACGCAGTCTAAAAAGCATATAAAATCAACGACATAAAAACTAATGCAAAAACGTTACTATTACGTTATTGTAACTACTTTATATCGACGTTAAAGTCAACCACTAATCTAAAAGGCGTTTTATATTATCGTTATTTGAACGTAATAATATGGAAAATGTAAAATTCTCGTGTTGTTATTAACATATAATCTACGATTTACATTAACTGCTGGTGTAAAAAGCTCTTACTTAATATGAGCGACATATCGGCACATCTAAACACGCTCAATAAACGTCACAGCTAACATGTTAATAATTAGGTAAACAGTAAAAAGAATTACTAAAAGTAAACGTCTAATTCACGTTGAAACAATGGCTAAAATTTTACGTCTTTTCGATGTATTTTAAACGTAGGTGTGGCTGCTGGGCGTAACCTAAATTATTTAGTTTAACGCAGAGTCAACACTTATTGTTGATTTATTGTATTATAGGGTTCTAATTAATAGTTTATTTACAATTAGGTATCCTGTTGACATGATAATAGTGTAATTCATGTTTAAAAAAGAATGAGTTACGAAATGTACCTTCGGAAGAATAGAGATGCTTGAAATAACCACCATAAAATACCGAAATAACATTTAACATAACTTTGCTATACAACATAAATATCAGTTTATTCTCAAATATCAAATCGAGTAGCCTCCACTTAGTGTTTATTGCAATATTCAGAAGACACTACAAAAGATATGCATTATTTTATTAATTTACGGTAAGGATGATTACAATACATTTGTACTTGAAATTTCACTTTATTAGTATTTGTTATCTTTTTAGCGTGGTGTATTCAACTGAACGAATAATTGCTTAAGAATACAGTATGACTCCTCTTTCTAATTAAAATGAAATTGAACCTCAAAACATACATTAGAAATCAAATTTAGTTTTGAAACAGCCCTGAAAAACAAAACATTTCTATTCTTTGTTTCTAACGTACGTGACAAAGGTGAAATTGACATCTGAATCTAGAGCAAGCTCTGTGTTAGTGCCGCATTTTACAGTGAAGCGCCTTGGGAATAAATAATGATGTTGGTTGGTATACCTAGCAACAAAATAATTTAATCAAGCAGGAAGTTTCTAGTTATTGTTTGGAGATTTGTCTCAAACACAGCACTACCGAGGTTTTGGGTTCATGGTATTTGAAGGCTTCCAAGTATTAGTTTCTTGCAATGCAAGTGCAGAGTTGTAATGCTGCATGAAATCAGCTGGAAATATAGTTTTGTCCAGTTTTAGTAAATCGGTTCATCCCATGCACATTTTCAAATGTGGCACGCATGCACACTCGTCCCACAAAACCGTATTAATTACAGTTACTAATTTTGATATAATATTGTAATATGAACAGATGCATATGCTTAGGAGATAGTGATTATTCATACATTTTAAATTGAGTTTAAAATAATAGCTAGTTATTTCCTGGTATCGCTTATCTACTGAACAGGTATTCTTCGATTAATGATCAATTGTGAAAAAATGTATAACCTGGCTTGTTCGGTCTTGTCAAGTTATTTAGCCCGATCCATCATCCTTAATCAAGGTGGTCATTAACGGGGTCATTAAACCTCTTCTAAATTCTTAGTAAAATAACTGAGTAAAGAATGCAACGTTCTGACAGATACGTTTTTTAACTGATCCAATTTTGTACACTGCTTTCGTACCCGTAAAATGCCTCTAGGATGGTTATTGTCAAAGTAAAGGCACCTCCATTCCGTTAAAAATGATCGAAACGTTCATTAGACAGCATGTGTGCTTATTTAGTGCATCGAAAAAGAATAAAAATAAACAGACAAATATACATGAAAATTTTGTAATTACTAGAACCGCTACTGTGAGGCTATTGCATATCCCCTTTAATAGGTACTTCTCAAACGGTAGACTATTTCTAAATCTTCAGTAGTTCTTTAAGTAACATGACACCCTATTTTATTTGGAGATGACGTGCTTAATTATAAACAGAGTTGACAGTTTTAGGGTGCCGTTGATGTTGATAGTGATAGTTCCCCAAAGCTAAACTTTTGGCAGGAAGCTCAGTCACCTACACGAACACGCTGAAAATTAGAGTTCCTGTTTAACTGATGGTTTGTTTATGTAGCAGCGCATATTTGGCTGCACGCATTGACAATTCATTCCACTGGTAGCTAGAAAATCGCCTCGTAAAAACTGGAAATTATAGACGGAATTGACAGGAAAGTTCAATTACAGATATTGGCCGCACCTAACGACTACCTAACTCAAAGTAATCACATAAATACTAGACAGAATATTGATTTTGCCAGACTTAGGTGACACTTATATACAGAGGTATATTGACCTAAAGGGTTCTATTTTTCACTCTTGCTGTAATACAAATTTGTTTAAATAGTATATCTCAATTAAATATATGCTTAAAATAAAAATTACCAGAGGGTGCTAGAATTCGCCTTTTAAAAAGGAACTTTAGTTTTTGTCAACCGCAATTAGAAATACAGTCACTACATAGAATAAAATATTACCGAGAGAAAAGAGAATACGTTCATTGTTTTCATAAAAAATTGGTAAGAAAAATTGCTTACGTGTTCTACACTGTTAAGATATATCAAAGATTAAAGTTAATTGCGATTACATAAAGTAGAAAGTCAAATTTTGATTCATTTATTACTTCGAATTGTAATACGATGAACAGACGAAGGTAAATCATTGTAAGCAGTTGTGTTAATTCTGTAGTTGGATTGGTTACTTCGAATATCGCTAACCATGTTCAGTAATAGCAGTATTACGATAAATCGATTGCATTGTTTACTATCTTTACATCACTTATTCAGATAGAAAATAGCTTCAGAATGTGGCTTAATTTGTATATTACTTCGTTTGATGACACTTATAAATTCTAAGGCAAGCCGACACTGGATTTATTATTTATGGCAAACCCTTGGGTATTTCTAAATTAAACGTTCTGTGCAATAATTAAAAATGAAATATGTTCAGTCGTATAATGTTTATTAGTAGGTAATATTATGTAATTTATAATGTACTATAACGTGATTGATAATGTTTTCATAATTAGCAGAGAGATAGCAACTAAGAATTTTTTAAGCATGCAGTGTCACTGATTTTATTATCAACTAGCTGGCCCGGCAAATGTTGTTCTGCCCAAAAATAATTCGTCTCTGAAACCCCGTTTCACCACTATAGAGTTTTAATTTTATGTCATGTCCACCGTCTTGGATATAAAATAAATGCCATTTTCGCAATCAAGTCCCAAAAAATCTCAATAACGACACCCATATCGATTTTTAGGTTTATATACCTCATTTTCGGAAAATCACTAAATACGTGTTTGCTTATTTGTTTTTAGGAGCATTCCTACGAAGTTTCAAGTCGAAATGTCTATTTAATATTATTTTTTCATACAAAATTGGAATATTACCCCTTTAGGAGTTAACTTTCGAAATATCCCTCCTTATTCATTATATAATGTGTAATGCTAAAGCAATGCAGTGCACGGCCAACCATTCTCTTTTTTTGACATACATTAAATTTATGCAATTAATTGAATTAATAAAAATTTCATAACCTTTTTCTTTAAACTATATGTATATATTGTAATGGTTTTAGTTCAAAGGGTTTGATATTATGTTTAAAAAATGTTTAAAATATTTCATTATTAAACTACAAAGATGAATTTTAGTATTAAAAATGATAACGTCAATATTCACAGGTGATAAAATAACGGATTACAATTTAATATTTAGTTGAACAATGCAAAATAAGAAACAGAAAGGGTAGAATATATGACGTAAATATTACCTGAATTAAAGTGGAGGATTAATATCAAATACTTATCTGAAAGCTGTCATTTAATATGTCGGGTGTTAAAAATAAGTGTAATAACGTATTATCTAGTGTTAAAATTTAAAAAATATGCATAAAGGATACTACTATGGAAAAGATTGTTAGTAGGTACAAAATAAAATTTCCATGAGAAAAACATGTAATAATTTTCTAAAAGCATAAAATTTGGAAAATAAACCTCTTTATAATTAGTTAATGGTTAAAATATTTGGTTCCTAAAAGGTTGTGTATATAATTAAATTTGCGAGAAGAGAGAAAAATAATATTTTAGAAGAAGGTTCTATGGTGAAAATATGGAGAAAGTGTGTATGGTAGGAGGCTCATAAGTTATAATACTACAAATTATGAAAGTAGTTAATGGAATTGGGTAATGAACTTAGTTTATTAGTAATTGGTTACATCATGTGAATTGGATAGCGAATGTTGCATTTGCTGGTATTGTACTTGTCAGGCTTGTTGGTGCAGTAGACGTCTTGTGACTTGTACCTTAAAGAGATTCATGTTACTTGGTTGTCAACAACTTGTAAGGTTTGGAAATGACACATTGCAGTTGCTGCTGGTGGATCTTGTTTAGCTTCTTGTTGTAGTAAACGTCTTATGAGTTGGACCTTGTCGAAGTTCGTGTTGCTGGGTTTTCTGCAGCTTGTGAAATTTGGAAATGATACATTCCAGTTACTGATCGTGTATCTTGTTGGTGGAAGTGACAATTATCTTGTCGAGATTGGCTAGATGGTGTTTGCAGTTACTTGCATCTATACTGGGGTTAGTCTGCAGCTTGGAAAACTTCTGTGAGCAGTTGGTATGCGTTTGGATTAGTGAAGAGGCGGATAGAGTTCTTTAGACGAGTGACAACATCAGGTATTTATTGTAAGAACTAAAAGGTAAAGCATATAAAAAAGTTAGGTGAAGTAATTTAAAAGGAACTACTTACTATTTTCATGTTTATTGAATCACAGGTATTGTAACAAATAGCTATTTGATACATTTTCCACTTTCATAGCATATATGACATTGATAATTGTAGAAAGTGTCATACTAGTTTTGAAATAAGCTTTCATTAAACAAAACGAATTTTCAGAAATAATAACGACATAAATAATGCTTGAATCCGACCAGTTTTTGAGAGTAACCATATTCTGCTGGAGCTAGAAATATTGAATAGCATTTAATATTAATAGTTTATTAAAGCACATATGAAATACATAAATTCTTCTTAAAAGAAAATTTGTCTAAAACTAAAAAGAATTAAAAAAGTCAAATATAACAAATTTTGTCATAAAGTATAAAGGATAATGATTGTAAGGGAAAACAGTAAATAAATATAAATAAGGTTATATGTCTACAATACATAGCATAAAGTTAGGAGCCGCAACATATAGCTATAGCAATATTTAGCAATTTATAGTATTAGTAGCAATTTATAGTATTAAGTAGCGATCTCTACTGATCTGTGCAAATAGCAAAGAACGAATAAACATTATTAGTTATTATATGATTTCAAAATAATAGATCAGCAGTTTCTAACGTCCTTGACTCGTAAAAAAATATATCACCTGATCAAAAATATACAACTTCGAAGAAACATTCTAACGTTTTATGTGGGGTATTTAAAATCAAAATTTCTAAAACGTTGAAAAACCTTCGAAAATTATTGAAGTTCTTTTACATTTTTCCATTAAGTTGTATAAACTGTTGTTCTGGAACACAATTTATTGAGATTATCTTTCGATAATAAAGCGTTTTAGCTAGTTTTTGAATAAGGTGAATAATAGGCATCAAACAGCGTGAGACTGAAACAATGACGGTAAGAAATTTCACAGAAGTATTTACCTTAAATTCTGTTTAAGTTTATGATACATTAATTAATAATTAATATTTTCGTTGTGGAAATTGTTAAATTGTTTATCTTCATCGGTGTTGTTGTAGACTCTTGTGAATAAAGTTGAGCTACGAAATATTCAAGAATATTAAGTCTTATTTGACAATAATTTTTAATGAAATTCATATCAGAGATACGATGGGCTGTGAACGAAGTGATAGC
>CALNHX010010414.1:0-40489 GCA_940337035.1 Agriotes lineatus
TGAAAGCAGTGATATATTGCTATGGTTTGATATGCACCACTGATTAAACTGATTAAAATAATTTTGCTAATTTGTATTTTTAGTTTTACTTGACTGAAAATAAATAGTATTATGTCCTTTTTCGTATTTTATTTATCTGCAATTTTATTCTCATAACGCTAGCTCGGTAAAACAATTAACTCTATTCAAATAGTGAATTCCTAATAATGTGTAAATTTTTACCTAAACTGGTACGCCACTGTGCGCCCGAATTATTTCCAAATACGCAAATGTATGCGTTGCTGTCAAAATTCCACAAAATGGTTCGTATCTGGCAGTAAGCGTTGTTGACTTTAATAATCAAATTTGTGAACATTCGAAGAGGTATTTATTTAAATCGTAGTGCTTTGGCGGTTATTATTCTCTTTTGTTTCAGGAATTAATTTGTCTTATGACGTCAGAAGAGACGCCGATTAAATTTCTGCAATTGTTTAATCTCCACCTAACCTCACAACTGGACTCTGGTTTTGTATTGTATTGTATTTTTATTCATCATAATATACACCGTGGTGCTTAGATATGTCACAATTCCAGTTTAAATATAAAAATATAAAAATAAAAAATACAATGCATTTACAGAAATAGTCAACTACAGATAAATACAGTAACAACAAAAATACTAAAGTCAATAAAACAAGACCGTCTTAATTTTCAACAAATCTGAAATCGGAAAGTTCATAGTAGACATTGGCCAGAAGATGTTTTTTAAGCTTAACTTTGAAGAGTTTTGTTGGGGCATTTTTGAGAGTACTAGGAAGCGAATTAAATAATCCTATTCCGAAATTATTTCGTTTAGTGGACGTTAGTCTCTGCTGCGGAACCTGTATATCGCCTCGACTGCGGGTGTCGTAACCATGGGTATCGCCGTTTTTTGTATAATCGCCATAATGTTCTTTTATGTATAATAGATTACAATATAGTATTGCTGACGGTAGCGTTAATATGTTATATTTTTTAAACAATGGTTTACAACTGTCTAACTGACTCGCTCCCGCCAACACTCTCAAGGCTCTTTTTTGTACAATGAAAATTTTTTTAATATGTGTAGAGGTACCCCAGTTTATTAGACCGTACGTCATTACACTGTGAAATAATGCGTGGTATGCAGTAATGGCAGCATCTAAGTTTACTCGATTTTTTATTTGTCTAATTACATAAATTGTTCTTGATAACTTAATTGAAAGATTGTCAACATGTGCTTGCCAAGTTAGTTTGTTATCCAAGGTAAGGCCTAAAAATTTGACGGTTTCACAGATATTTTGTTTATTTGAAAATAGTAAAGTGGTAGTTTTATTTTGGTTTAAACAAAGCTTATTTGCCTGGAACCAATCTGAGGCTTGGTTGATAATGTTGGTTTGTAACTGATTGACTAGAGTTTCATCTTCTACGTGGTTTGCAAAGGTCGTATCGTCTGCAAATAAAGTCGTGAAAACTGGGATGGCATTAGGCAAATCGTTAACATAGATTAAAAATAATAACGGTCCCAATACACTTCCTTGTGGGACACCATGTTGAATTGAAGACATCTGGCTATACTGACCTTTGCAAAATACACATTGAGATCTGTCAGATAAGTAGGATGACATTAGTTTTAGAGTTACTCCCCTGCAACCGTAATACTCCAGTTTATCTAGTAAAATGCTTTTTGAGACACAGTCGAACGCCTTGCTTAAATCAAGAAATAGTGCAAAGGAAGATTTTTTGTTTTCCAATGATTCTGTTATATAATTAATGAGATTCAGCACGGCTCCCGACGTGTCCCTTCCTTTTCTGAACCCAAACTGTCTGTCCGTAAAAATATGGTTGGTTTCAAAGAAATTTAGAATTCGAACTGCAATAATTTTTTCTATAATTTTGGCCAAAATGGGGAGAAGCGCAATGGGTCTATAATTGGATCTATCATCAATTTCACCCGATTTATATAGAGGTATAATTTTGGCTTGTTTCAATTTATTAGGAAATATGCCCGTCTTTAATATGATGTTTGCAATATGAGCTATCGGGGCAGATAAACATAAAACATTTTCTTTGTACATACAAACCGATTGATTATATAGGTCTAATGATTTTGACTTTTTTAATGTCTTTATAATATCTTCTACCTCGGATTCCTCAACAGTATATAAGAAGAGTGATTGTTCATTGTTTACTGGTAATTTCTTTAGATAAACACTGTGTGAGTACTTTGATGGGGGAATATTTGATAATAAATCGTCGGCTACATGCACAAAGTAGTCGTTGTGAGATTCTGGGGAAATCACACTTACCACTCCATTGCTATTGATATTGTTTACACCTTTTTTTATTATTCTCCATATTGTTCTTTGTTTATTATCAGACTCCAAGATTTCTTTACTGATTTTTTCTTTTTTTAATTTTAAGATTTTTTGTTCGTATTCGTATTTTTTTTGTTTAAATTCAGCCGATAGAAGATCATTATTTTGCAAGTTCAATTTCAAAATGTTTCCAAGACGATTTATTTCTTCCCTGGCCGAAACTATTTCTGGATTGGTAAACATAGAGGCATTTTTACGTTTGTTATTTGTATTAATTTTAATAGGAGGAAAAGATAAATCGTGATAATATGAAAAAACTTTATAAAAAGCATTAACTGCGCAGGTTGGGTCAGACTCTCTATATAATTCTACCCAATCTTCAGTTAAGAGGTAATTTGAAAATTTGATTCTATTTCTAGAACTTTTATTTGGTACGGTTTTGTAAACAGAGGTCGCCCGTTTTTGAATAGTGTTAAATTTAATTATTTGAGATTTATGATCAGATAAGTGAAATTCAGCCACAGTTGCAAGTTGTGTTTCAAAATTTGTGAAGATGTTGTCGATACACGACTTGGAATTTTTTTGTACTCTAGTAAAGTCGGTGATATTTTTTTGTAATCCAAAAGAATGGAATATGTTAGTAATTTCGATGCTTTCCTTAGATTTAACTGCAAAATTTATATTAAAATCGCCACCAAACACTAGTTTACTATTTCAACGATAATGGGCCTCGGTTTGCCATCTGTTTTATCTCGCTCATATGAGACCTCGCGATATCTACTTCGCATATGTTTGAATTTAAATTTAATTAACCATGAAATAACTCCAATATTATCTTTTCAGTGTTTTCTTTAGCTTTTTAAGGTATTCCGAAGATTCGGAAACAGTTTCTTCGACTGTACTGCTCTTTGTGTACTGTACAGTGCATGCTTGTTTAAACGTGCTACTTCCTTCTTGAGCGAGGAGCTTTCTTCCATTAAGGTGCTGTAGTTTTCTTCCATTTCGTTGTTATTTGTAAGTTGTGCAACTTCGTTCCTAGTGCAGTCCAGTCGCACGTCATTGACACTTTCCGCAATTTCTTTCAAACATTCTTCAGTCTTAAACAGCTCTTCGACCTTACTGGTTAAGATACCATGAATATCGTTTATTTGGCTTTTTGTGAAGGACATTATAAAACGATAAGTAAAAACTGAACTGTCTGCTTAATAATGAGAGATAATCTTAATAATGAGAGATAATACACTCTGCTACACTACATACAGCGCAGCGTTTGTAAAAACGGTTAATCGCTTTGACTGCCTGACATGGAATATCTAAACACTAGTAAGACATAAAATTTGGAATGCACCACAGGCATTACTTTATGTTTATAACCTCGAGAGACTTTCACACCCTTGAGCTTCTAAACTTGTCACCCTCGAGCGGGCATAAACATCTTCGTAATGCCCCCGGTGCATAAATTTTTCTTATGGAAAAGGCAGGTATTCTGGGAAACTTGCAATAGTATAAATGCAAAAGTTTGTTATTTGCTGCAAGGTTATGAAGGTAGACAAGTTGAATACTTAAATTTTCTGTTGGAGTCTCGATCCAACCTCGGTCGAAGAAACAAGTTAGTGTTTAAGCTACGTGTATTAAATACATAGCTGTGTTAATTAAATCGTGGGTGAAACATAACCAATATCAGTGACTGCAAGAGTCTACAGTAAGTTTTTTCTGCTTCGTGTTTCTTGTGCATCGCGTGGTGTTGGCTTATCTGAGCCAGCACCACGTTATCGATATGTATTCAGAAACAGAATTAAATCCAGAAAATATGTCTACAAACCTCAGTCAAATTAACCAAATAGTTGAAAAAACCACTCAAGAAATGGTCTCTGTACCTAGAAATGAAAGTTCCTATTCCAGCGTCACCAAAAATGTATTCAGTTATCCAACCAAAGAACAAGGTATCATTTTAACTGCTTACCCAGAAATTAAATTAAGAGAATACGTAATGTCAATTGGAAATCTTGTTGGCCCTAAAAATATTGTAGCGGCTTCTAGATTATCTAATCAAAGAATAGGTATCTACCTCTGTAATAAAATAATTGTAGATAATCTGCTAGAAAACCATAGTGTGGTTACAATTGGTGAAAAACAGATTAAAATAAGAAGATTGATAACTCCAACCAAAAAAGTATTACTGTCAAATGTCTCGCCCTGTATTCCCAATTTTATAATGGAAAATCAATTGAAAACAGCTGGATTAAAATTAGTATCGCACATCTATCTGATTAAAGCTGGTTTTTCAGAACCAGAATACGCTCATATAGTTAGCTATAGGAGATATGTTTATATTAACGCTGAAGAAAACGTAGTACTTCCCACGACGCGACACTCCTAATACAATTTGAAGACGACAATTATAGAATTTTTGTTCAGGAAGATGAAATCAAATGCTTTACTTGCAAAGAATTAGGGCACACCTCATCCAAATGTCCACGCCCTGAAACAAATACCAGTAACTCGTTTTTGAATAACCCAACCATAAATCTCACGCAAGAAAATCTACAAACCAATATGGAGTTAGAAAATGCATGTTTTCTATACCCAGTAAAAGGCCTCACCCCAGTACAGAATCATCGATTACCCCTTCGCATACAACAGCTCCTGCAAAAAGATTCCATCCAGTACAAATCCCACTTGGAGAGAAAATAAATACCAACATGGAACTTCTTGCTAAAGAACCAACTACTTCAAACCTACACCAAGAAGTTAGCAGCCATAAAGCAGCAAAAGTGACCAGCCCAAATATTCCACATCCTAAAAGTTACGAACAAGAGAAAGAAATACTAGAAAAGCTACTAGAACCACTCAAAGAAACTTTAATAGAGCAAGCTAATACCCTTCCAGTTAAATTTACACCTGAATCCCTCTCAGATCTTTTCCTAACCGTAAAATTTTCTAAAGATCCCCTGGAAGCAGTAAAGAAATTTACTAGCGATCCAAATTCAATAATTAATACCTTATTTGACCTATACCCATTTGCTTACTAATAAAAAACTTAAACATAGATTTACACGTTTAAGAAACACTTTAATGAAAGCTACAGAACGTATGTCCGAATATAATACAGACAGATCAGAGTTAGCAGAATATTAATGAAAAGTAATATATAATAACTATTCTATGCAGCCTATCTCACTTATACAATTTAATTGTAACGGGTTCCTTGCCCATCTTGAAAATATACAGTTGTTTATTATGAACAGTCAACCTGATATAATCTGTGTTCAAGAAACTCATTTCAAAGGCCGCTATCAACACTTACTTAGAGGATTCTCCTCAGCTAATAAAAACAGACAAACTGATCATGCCAGCGGGGGAGTCAGCATCTTCTTTAAAAATAGTGTACATGTTATCAATGTAGATATCATTTCAAGTCTTGAAATAACAGCAATTAAAATATATGTATCTCAAGCTATCATAATCTGTAACATATACATTCCTCCTGACTACATACTTGCAACAAGGGATATGGAAAATATACTTAATCAATTGAACTGCCCTTTTATTATTGTTGGAGACTTCAACGCTCACCATACTTTATGGGGATCAAGAAAACTAAAACTAGAGAAAAAAGTCATTGAAAAAATAATTTTGGAAAATGACATTGTGTTACTTAATACTGGTATCGCTACGCACTTTGCTATCAAATCAAATGGTTTTTCTGCTATCGACTTAGCGTTCACGAGTTCCAAACTTGCACCAAATTTATTTTGGACCGTCCTGCAAGATGATTTGTTTGATAGTGATCACTTTCCCATCAAGATAAACATTAATAATAAAATGATTATAAAAAAGAGAAATAATGCATTCAACAGATACAGACGAAACCCGAATCAAGAAAATCTAATCCTATATAAAAAAATTAGAGCACAGACAAGAAAACTCGTCAAGGCAACTAAACGAAATTCTTGGAAGGACCATATAAAATCTATAAACATAAATACATCTTCCAAGGAAATGTGGGAAAAAGTACGCAGAATGAATGGTAATTACTCCAGTTTCTCAATTACTGGTTTACTTTACCAAAACACTACAATCACCTCTCCAGAGGACATAGCAAATATTCTAGCAAAAGCTTTTAAGGAATCCTTCGGCAACTCTAACGACGATGAAAGATGATAGATTACCCCACCAGCCAAATAACAGCGAGCCTTATAATTATGAACTGATACTACATGAACTCGAATATGCGTTAAACAACTGTAAGGATTGCTGTCCCGGAATAGATAACATCCACTACCCAATGATTAAGCAAGCGACATATGAATTCAAAACTGAACTGCTTAAACTCTATAACAATATATGGAATTCTGGAAATTTTCCACAGTTGTGGCGAACCGCTATAATAATACCAGTTTATAAGCAAGGCCAACCTAAAGATAGTCCCAACAGCTATCGCCCCTCAATAACATCTGTATTAAGTAAAATCTTAGAAAAGATTGTCAACAATAGACTAGTTCATATACTAGAGTCTAACATGCTACTCAATCCCAATCAAAATGGCTTCAGAAGAGAACGATCAACTATTGACTGCATAGTTAAATTAGAAATCGCAGTAAAAAACGCTTTTATAAAAAAGGAACAGCTATGTGCAGTTTTCTTTGACCTCCAGAAAGCGTATGATAGAACATCGAGATCCCAAATCACAAATATCTTAGCCAGATGGGGAATAACTGGCCAAATTATTAATTTTATTAAACATTTTATGAGCGGGAGGAAATATATGGTTCGAATTAAAAATACGTTGTCCGAAATAATGAGTCAAGAAAATGGTGTTCCCCAAGGTTCTGTTTTGAGCCCAACTCTTTTTTTAATAGCCATAAATCAAATTCTTGATGTAATACCTAACAACGTCCAAGGAACATTATTTGCCGATGATCTTGTGATATTATCAACCAGTGAAAAGCTCATGGATATAGAAACACGTTTGCAAAGAACTATTAATTTACTTGAGCATTGGGCACATGAAAATGGAATTAAATTCTCACCTGAAAAAACAAAAGGTCTTACTTTTACCAAAAACCGGATTGGGATCACTCCAGAATTAAAATTATACGGAACCGTCTTACAGCAAGTCTCTGAAATCAAATACCTAGACTTAATCTTTGACAAAAAGATGTCATGGAAGTCCCACGTCCAAAAGGTTATTGACAACTGCAAATCATCACTCAACGTTATCAAAATGATTTCTCACCAGGACTGGGGATCTAATACGCAAACATTACTTACCTTAATAATGCTTTGATTCGCTCTAAAATAAAATATGGTTTATGTGTCTACAGTTCCATGAATAAGAGTCTTTTAAGAAAATTATTTGCAGTCTATCATTATGGATTAAGAATAGCTACATCCGCACATCGCACTACTCCGATAAAAAATTTACACGTTGTCAACGGACAATTACCAATGGAACACCGAATATCAATCCAACTACTGACATATACAGCACGCGTCATAGGAAATACGAATCACCCAAAGTATTCGGACTTTTCCAAGCCTCTATTCTACAATTCATATAAAAAATCGGTGCAAATATACCCACCCTGCAATATTAAATCAAAACTTCTTTTGCACGACATCACTTCCAACCAAAATCTAATTCCTAAGATTAATATCGATAATCCTTGGGCTATCCGTCCACCTAAACTAAATTTACACTTTGCACAATACCCTAAATCTCAATCGCACCCAGCTATCTACCACATCCTCCTGCACGAATTCCTGTCTAAGTCGCCTAACGACCAACTTATTTTTACTGATGGTTCAAAAAATGATGCTAGTACAGGTGCTGCTTTTTACTCGGAAAATGTTAAAAACCTTTTTAAGCTACCAAGAGAATCGACTGTATTTAGTGCTTAGTTGTATGCCATCTGCCAAGCTTTAAAGTATATTCTTAACTGCGAGGAAGATAGATACTGTATACTCACAGATTCCATGAGTGCGTTAATCAGTCTACGTAATATCTTCTCAAATAATGAATATGTTCGAACAATATACGAATTGCTACATAAACTGAATAGTAATAATAAACACATAAAATTTCTTTGGATACCATCTCATGTAAGCATCAAGGGGAATGAAACAGTCGACCAGTTAGCAAAGGAAGCTCTTATGAAGATCGAACAGGATGAAAACTGCATTACAAGGAATGATTTAAAAACAACTGTAAAGCGATCAATCAAAATGAAATGGGTTAATGGCTAGAACAGTTTAGCTGAGAGGAAAAACTATTATAAACCTGCTGATCCTCTAAATACGATCAACAACGACAATCTAACCAGAAGAGAAGAAACAGTCTTATCAAGATTAAAAATGGGACACACTTGACTAACCCATGATTACCTACTCCGTAGAACAACTCAACCTGTTTGTGACAAGTGCAATGTTCCCTTAAGTGTTCGCCATATATTGTGTATCTGTCCCGAATACGAGCAGTGTAGATCTAATTGCGACCTTAGTGACGATTTGGACACAGTGTTTAATTTACCTGTAAACATTATAAAGTTCTTAAATGACACTAATTTATTTAAGTTAATTTAGTAAGTAAGAATGCAAGTGCTGTAAGACCAATGTAGTTATAAAGCACTCAAATTCTGAAATAAAAAAAAAACATCTGTCGTAATTCATGCGTTTAGGATCACTGTATATGATGAGCCTACATTTGAAAAAAATGTGGGTACTTAAGGAGTACTAAAAAATACGATGGGCTACTTTCTAACAAAGCAAGAAGACATATCAGAAATGCTTATATGACAAGTAGGTTGTCTATGTACATATACACCCCATTCACTCCATTTGTAATTTAAACATATTTGGTTTCATTCTAGTGGAACTATAAATTTACCAATTTGATTGGTTTACGCCACTGGAACCATTACGTTGTTAATTACTGTGGAATTAGGTTCAGTAACATACAACCATTTGTGGAACACAATAACATTCCTTTTTATTTCTTTAGAACACACGAACACATATAGCATAAACAAATTCGATAATATTATTTTAAAATACAAGTACGAATTTGAGTACCCTGGTTTTCGAATTAATTATAATGAACGATTTTGAAAACTGAGCTCAGTCTCGACTTTGCTCCAAAATGGAACAAGCGGTATATGCCCAACACGCGATATTAAGTCTCAGTAAAAGTGCAACTGAAATTTGATCTCGAAAACTAAGCTACTCTTTTATATACCGGACGCTTGAATGGAAGGGACACTATTCTATTCAGTACAATACGATTGTCAAGCTCTATTTTGAAATCGTCGGTCGCAAAGACTTTCCCTTTTCGAGCGTTTACAACTGTTATTGTTGACCGGGCTGACATTCCTTTTTCATCTTATTTGTGACGAAAAGGGTTTGTTTACGACATACCCCTGGCTGTTTTGGAAATTGCGTCGTAAGTGTTTAGAGAGTTATTTTTGATTGTTCAATTTAACTACACAAATTACTTTCGACATTCCAAATCTATTAAGTCATTCACCAGACCTGCCACAGCGGGAATTTAACTTTTTAGTTGCTTTAGCAGAGAATAGATTTGTCATGACACGAGTTTCACTTTTTGATTTAAAACTGCACTTAGTGTCACGTTTCAGTTTATGGCCGTCTCTTGCACGACAGGCGTTTTTAGGCCAATTAGCACTCTACGCTACACATATAATAGTATATTGTTATTTGGAGCAAAAGTTAAATTTTATGTGGTGTGGCTGGACGGTTGATCTGCCGAGCTTGTGATGCACATAAGTACAGCGGAGCCACATAAAGATACTTTTGTTCTGAATAACATATAGTATTTTTTCTTCAAACGTTTATAACAAATTATTTATAACGTGAACAAAATCTGAAAAAAAAACTTTATTTCATCAGCGGAGATAAAGTGTTTAGATGCAATAGCAATGAAGTGATAGTTTAGCATCATCAATCAAGCAGTATAATGTCACATTTTACTGAAACAAGTTTTTCTTCTAAGGTCAGGCGGTAATCCAACCTTTAGTTGATATTGTCGTACTGACGGAGTTTAGTTATTGTCTTTTAATCATGTTTCGACTTGCCGCGCATTTTTTTTCATTAGTTCAGAGCTGTAACGTAATTTTTATAAACAAACAGCAAGAAACATAAAAGATGTGTATTTTTGTATGTGTTATTTTTTCCATAATTGTGTGCATTGACATCTGTTTTCTGAGTATTATTTTATTTTATTCTAATGGATCCCTCTTCTTTCGTTTGCTTTTCTTCTTCCTTCTTTCTTCTTGGTTTGTCTTCCTGGGATTACTCTTTTTTCCTATGTCATATTTCACCCCTATTGCCTTACCTAGCTACTTTAGTTGACCTTTTTGTATTTCGTGTTTTATCAGCTATAAATTGAGCAACTCTCTGTAGGTTTCATTTCTATTCTGCCTTTCTTTGTTTTACCTTAATTTTCTTTAAATATTTTCATGCTGCCAATCTTCTTTTGTTTGTTTGATGGTGACCATCATTCTTTTGCATATTAAGTTGCTAGTCTCGCCAGTTTCTAGAATATTTTAGATTTTTTTTAGATTTTAGGTTTTCCTGCGAAGAATGGCTTGAAGTATGTCTGCAGCTTCGATTCTCTAGTTGATTTCTTCATTTAATTTCCTATTTTCACTTATGTTTACACCTACATATTATTATTCATTCGTTTGCTTTAGTTTCTTTTTTCTATTTGGAGGTTATGTGTTGATTCTTTAGGGCTTATTATCACAGCTTGGCTTTTAAACAATTTATTGTCCTATTATTTCGCTTTAATTCTTTATGGACTACTTTCACCTTGTGCTGTAGAATCATTTCCGTTCTTCCCACTATCGCCATATAACTCGCGAATATTAACTGTGTTACCTTTATTATTTCTATTTTTTTGTATAGGGCTCCACTTTCTTCTTATGTTTCTTTAGTAGATAATCTAGTATTTCTGAAAATAGAAACAGGCACAACGTACAACCTTGTTTAAATTCTACTTTGTGTCGAACGTTTTCGATACTTAATTTTTTACATGATTTAAACACTTCTGTTCTTCTCTTATTTACATTACTTTGTCATAAATTTTATTTTTTCGTAATCAAGTTTGTAGGTTCACTATATTATTCCTATTTGCTATATCCCCAGAAAATTTTCTTCTTAATTTGTACATTTTATCACTTCTAATAATGCGATTTCCATGTCTGCACTGTAGTGATCTGTGCTCATGACACTACATAGTAAATGGTTGGTGTGGTAATCCTAAGTTTTATTTATACAATTGATTGTAAACACGCCATTAAATTTTGTACTCCAAATTATATGTTTTATTTCTCAAGTTTTAATGTAAGGATGTGGTATCCATCTACACATACCATGAGCCCTTATAGTTGGTGACCCCGTGACGCTGAAATAGCTCCTTCTACCAGCCAGTCAACTCCACTACCCCAGGTTCGTGTAACAATTGCTCTTCCCGGTGGCTCAAGAACACATCGTTTAGGAGCACCACTTGTTCGCCGGCTCTACACAGTTCAACACAACTGTTTCGCCCTCCGAACAAATGCTCCTTTGAACTTTAACGTTTCATGCACCCGAAGAAGGAGCCCTGACATTACGAAACTTCTTCCTGAGCCTGGACACCTGGACATCAAGCTTTGCCCTTCGACCATCACATTGTGATACTTCTTCGAACCTTTTGGCCTTCACCTCATATGACAATGTCAAAATCCAAAAATTTCGTTTGAGGGGAGTAATATAGTGACCTGTGCTCATGGCACTACATAGTAACTGTTTGCTGTGGTAATCGTAAGTTTTATTTAGACAATTGTAAACAGATCATTAAAATTTCTACCCCAATTATATGTTTTATTTCTCAAGTTTTAATGTAAGCACATGGTATCCATCTACACATACCATTAGTAGTGCTGCTTTTTCAATTTTTAATTTTGCTTTTTCAACGTATTTCTAGTAGCAATTTTCGTATTGTTTTTCTTTATCTAATTTTTGTTTGTCTATTGTTACTGTTGTCGTTTTCTATTTCCAATAGTTTACATCTTAGTATTATTACTTTTTTCGTCTTTAATGTTATTTTATTTATTTATTTATTTTTATTTTATTTCGCACTCAGCCAACAGCCGTTAGGCCAATTATAGGCGTCAATGTACATTTTATGGGGACTTCCAACCCCACTAACGACTGTCATGATGTTATTATGCTATTATTACTGACCAGAGAGAGCGCTGCATAACTGTGCTGATCGTACGTGGACGCTTGTTCAAGCTACACCACCCGGGATAGAGATGGGCGCGTGAGTGATTTTTCGCTCACGTCACGCACGTTTCACGCTGGCTTTAAACAGTCACGTTCACGCACGTTCACGCTCACGTTCACGGCGTGACACGCCACTCACGACGTGACACGCAGCTTTTATTTCAAAATTTAAATTCAGATAGAACAGAATGTTCAAATTTAAAACCAATGAAAAAACCCTAAAGAGAACTAAAAATATGTTTTACACCTGACATAATTTACGTGATATGTTGCAATCAGAATAGTTGACATAAAAAGAAAAAAATGAAAATTTACTACAATAACTGATTTCTCGCAAATATATTTCTTGCAGCTGTCTTCAAAGACATTACTTTTAATACTAAAAGCTGTCATTGGAATTGACGTTTCCTTTATTGGTATGAGTACAGAAGGTATATGTTGCTAGGCAACACTTTTAATTCGTAGGTTTGAAAGTACTTTTACGTACAAGGATCAACATTTTCAGCGTTAAGGCGAGTATACAAAAAAAAACATTACTTTTATTAGAATAATAAGTTCATCTACACAAGTACACAATAAATTGGTTTAAAAATAAAACGTAATCAACATTTTCAGTGTCAAGTCGAGTATACAAAACAAAACATTAGGTACTTTTCTAAAAATAGGTTTATCTACACATCTACACAATACATTTTTGGTTTAATAATAAAACGTAATTAACATTTTCAGCGTTAGCCGAGTATAAAAAACAAACCATTACTTTTATTAGAATAATAAGTTCATCTACACATCTAAACATTAAAATGATGAAATAATATGTAATCAACATTTTCAGCGTAAAGTCGAATTCTGTGCTCTTCTAAAATTCATCCAGCTGTAGAAAATACTCTTTCGCTTGTAGCGGAACTTGCCGGTATGTTTAAAATTTCTCAAGTTTTTTTAACAGTGGCGTATTTACACTGTTTTCCAAAATCCTAAAATGTCATCTACATTTCCGAATTTTAATTTAACATACTAATTTAGTTCTGTTTCGACATCATCCTAACTACATGTGTCATCGTCAGAGCTATCTCTAAGTGTAGAAAGATAAGAATGTAATGCTGATGTACCAGTTTTGAGTCGTTTGCTATGTATTTCATCATTATCATGTATAGTTTTATTTGCATTATAATCTTCTCGTTTATGTGAAGGTATGAACTTTAAGGATTTATAATTAGGGTCCAAAAATAAAACCACATAATGTAACTTGTTTGGCACAATTTGTGATTTAATGAATTTAAAAGTTGCTGCCCCCTGCAGTTTTTTATTCGTTACTAAATATTTAACGTGAAATTAACGTGAAACGTGAATCACGCCTTGAAAATTTTCACTCACGTTAACTCACGTTCACGTCACGATTTTCACATATATGAGTCACGTTCACGACGTGACACGACGTGACACGACTGTTTTCACGTCAAGCGCCCATCCCTACCCGGGACCCTTAAATATAAAACTTGTCTTCTGTCTTAGTTGTTCAAGTGTTCTATTGAAAACTTCTTGGTTGTCTTTAGATGCATCTTTCATCTTGTTGGCAAAACCTAATTATGTTGAATTTTTCTCCTATAACTTTTTGTATTACTCATACTTTTTCTGTTCTCATCTTCAGATATTTCTTCTATTTGTTTCTTTTTATTTTTTGATTTTTTACTTTTATTCTGCACCATTCTGTTTTCCTTGTCATATTGTCGCCAACTTTTGATGTACCGCAGCTCGCTTTTATTCATTTTAGAACAATCTTTTTGAATCTGGATAATTTTTGGAGGCATTTTAACTAGGTGTTTGGCTTTCAGTTTGCTCCCCAGCGGATACACATATTTTTTTCTCAATTCAGATTTTGTCTTTTTGTATCTTTCTATTGTGGTTGTTTTTTGTCTTATTTTTTCGTATTTGTATATCTCCACTTCATTAGTAACGAGGTAGTGATTGCTTTCCTTAACTGATCTCCAAATGATTGATGAAAAGGAAGTAATCATACAGAGTTCTCCCTCGATATTCCCATGTATGGGTCGGTGTATACAGCTTTTCAATTTACTGCTACCGGATCATTTGCTACACACAACTCCAATACTTTTAGTTCATTTATGTTTCTTGTTCTGTACTCTATTGTTGTGCAATAATAAAGAAGAAAATTTTGCCTCTGTAATTTATTTAGGAGTTTTCGATTTATTTTAGCTTTGGCTATATTATAGAAAAATTGTTAATAGTAGAAATATAAAAATGTTCCCTCTTAGCTTATATTGTCTCTTCACCATCAGCTTTGTTGTCACGCCTCCACTGAGACTTTAAGACTTCTTAAAATATTATACAAACATGTTAATTTTTTATTCTAGCAAGGCGACTATGCAAATTGCTTATGTGAAAGATAGGTTGCCTACATAAACGAAATCTGAAATTCTTTATTATACCAGGTGAGTTTTTTAAAGAGTTACAAGGCGATATCTCGAAAACGGTGTACAATATTTTCATGACATTTTTATGGGGAGATAGGGAAATGGGGGACATATTTAAACACATTTTTGGCATTTACCTCCCCTCTGTGTTTTGAGGGGTGGGGGGTAACTTTGGAATTTTAATAGTATGATTTAGTTTTGTTTAGAACATTCGAATCTACGTAAAAAACTACGTATGTACAGGGTGGGAAACTCATGTTCCTGTCAGAGATAGAAAAATTTTGACCAACGTCTCCCGAGCTCAAATTTTATGAAAAAGTTAGTGGTGCAAACAGAATTTTGCTATCGTAAACCGTTAGGCCGCTAGGGGGCGTTTTTCAAAATTCGTCGATTTCTTTAAACCCTTCTAGCTTTTTTGTTTTTCGTAATAATTGATTTCTGTAAAAACTTTCTCATAGCAGTTTTTGGTGTAGAATAGGCTGGTGAATTTTGTTTTAATACAGGGTGATTCGTAAATTTGCTGCAACAAAAATTTGCTTATTTCTTATGGAACACTCAGTATATTTATACATTTTTTGTAGTCCTTAAAATTCTCTTTTCAAAAATATCAAGTAGCCATTGTGTCATAGCGCCGCATGACCATTGTTTTAAACCAACATTAGCAATATTTATGAGTAAAACAAAGTTGGCGCTAACCAAATAAGAAAAAACAAAAAGCACATAGGGTTACAAACATTTAGAACAAATAACAAAACATATTACCACCCAACGATATGTCCTTTTATAACATATGTTCAAACTGGGCACCGTTCTGATTAATACACAAGCGGCACCGTTGTTTGACAGCATTTGCAGCATTTCTTAGCTCAATGTTAGAAAGTAGCAAATGCATTTTGCACTGCTTCCTCTTGCAATTCTCTTGATGTAATTGGTTGTCTATATGTCAAATCTTTAATTTTTCCCCAAAAATAGCAGTCTAGGGGTGTCATATGGGGGACTTCACTGGCCAAGCGATTGGTCCTTGGTTCCCTATCCACTCTTCACCAAACTGCACTTTTAAGTAATTAGTTGTAACTCTTCAATTATGAGGCGGTGCACCATCTTGTTGGAAGGTGGAAATTTAAATAGACACGGACAAAAAACCAGATTATGTTCAAATTCAAAAGCTATTTGACTAATTTGACAGCGGCCAACTTTGTTTTCCTCATAAATATTGCTACTGTTGGTTTAAAACAATCGTCATGCGGCGCTATGACACAATGGCTAGGTACTTGATATTTTTAGTTTATTTAACTTAAAGCCAAATACACCGTAACATGCTAAATTTGGACATATAGTATTATATATTTTTGAATAGAGAATTTTAAGGACTACAAAAAAATGTATAAATATACCGGGTGTTCCATAAGAAATAAGAAAATTTTTGTTGCAGCAAATTTACGAATCACCCTGTATTAAAACAAAATGCACCAGCCTATTCTAAACCAAAAACTGCTATGAGAAAGTTTTTACAGAAATCAATTATTACTAAAAACAAAAAAGCTAGAAGAGTTTAAAGAAATCGACGAATTTTGAAAAACGCCCCCTAGCGGCCTAACGGTTTACGATAGCAAAATTCTGTTTGCACCAGTAACTTTTTCATAAAATTTGAGCTCGGGAGATGTTGGTCAAAATTTTTCTATCTTTGACAGGAACATGAGTTTCCATAAGAAAGCGTCTACTTTGGCCCACCCTGTACACAAAAGATTTTTTATATGCTTTTTCGATTAAGAGATTATGATTAACTAAATTACATAAAATTTAAAAAAAATTAATTCTGCTAATAAATCAAGTTCACTTATTTCAGAATTATTATTCGTTTTTATAGAAATGCGTTAGTTCTACTTAAGTCAGTTGAGAATTTTGACCTTTTTATAATTATTTCACATTATTTTAATTTTATAACCTAACTAGCAAGATGCCCGTTTTTCGTACGGACTTCAAATGTTTGTTTCTTCTAAAATTAATGCTGTAATCATATATTATTGCAGTATACCCGTTTCTACCACAGGGGGGGTGAAATTTCTGAAAGAGATATTGAGAAATTCGTGAAAACACAGTTTACCCGTTTTCACCCCTTGGGGTAAAATTTCTAAAAATTCTCTTAGCCCGTTTTATCGTGAAATGAACCCAGAGGAGAAATAATTAATAATTTTAACCCTCTACCCCTTTTCAGTTTTTCCTTTTTACCGCTTTAGGGGTAAAATTCAAAAAAACCTTAAAACTCCTTTCTAAATATTTTAAAAATACATCTATATGCCAAAAAAGAATGTTCTAACTCAACAAACACAGGAGATACAAGGGGTTCTATAATTCACCCCGAATGCAGATTCGCACCTTTAAGGGTCGATTAGTGCAAAATCCTAAAATATGTTTTTAGACATTTGCCTTGGATACCCCTGCAAGCAAACACCAAGTCGATATCTTATCGGGTCTAAGAGGTATTGAGGAATTCGTGAAAACACAGTTTACCCCTTTTCACCCCCTTGCGGGCAAATTTTTCAAAATCCCTGAAACCGCTTTTCAAATATTTTCAGAATACATCTATATGCCAAATAAGAATGTTTTAACTCAAGAAACATAGGAGATACGAAGGGTTCTTTAATTCACCCCGAATCCATATTTGCACCTTTAGAGGTTAATTAGGGCAAAATCCTGAAATTCGTTTCTAGGAATTTGCATTGAAAATCTTTTCAAGGAAACACCAAGTCGATATCTCATCGGGTGTATGAGATATTGAGAAATTCGTAAAAACACATTTTACCCCTTTTCACCCCCTTAGGGGTAGAATTTCAAAAAATCCCTTCTTAGCACTACTTTACGTAACAAATTGAATCTTCCACCCAAATTTCAACTTCGTAGTACCAGTGGTTACGGCTCTGCGTTGATTAGTCAGGGGTCTGACTTTCTTTTATATATGTATAGATAAATCATAATTCCGTATTCCAAATTTATCCCCTACCCCTCAAAACGCAGAGAGGAGGTAAATGTCAAAAATATGTTTAAATATGTCCCCCCATTTCCCCGTCGCACCACCAAAATTTCATCAAAATATTGTAAACCGTTTTCGAGATATCGCCATGTAACACTTTAAAAAACTCACCCTGTATATAAATAACTCCTCAATTCTGACGGTTTTATTTAAATGCGCGTACCTAAATAATATGTGAAAGCAGAGCAGAGAAAATTATAGAGGTTTAGGTTTCAGGTTTTATCTTTAATCAAAGACTGTCTAATAAAACTGCGCTATACATTTTGCGATTTGTTACACTAAGGAACAAACAAAATCAATAAAATATTTATGAGTTCTTCGTTTAGCCGTTATCCTTCATTTTGTTTAAATTAATATCTCAAAAACCGCTTAAACTATTACTTTGAGGCTTTCCACACAACTTAAGCAGGTATATACATTTCTAAAGTAAATAAAATATTTGAATATAAATTCTATCCCTTTTAAAAATGGCGGTCATTTAAAGTCTTTGATGTAAAATCTCAAGAAACTTTCAAAGACAAAAAATGCTGAGACACCCTGTATATACGAATATTTTACTTTTTCAGTACATAAGTTAGTTTTTAACTTTTTATCGCAACCTTTATAGGGATTGCGAACTTATACATAAAAAAAAACGTAATTTTTATGATGTTTGTAGATGTGTATTAATTATGTTTCTAATGTAAATTATTTGTAATTGAGCCTAAACTTGAATGTCTATATAATAAATAATGTGTATATGTAACATATGCATTTTGTCGTTCTGTACAATTTTAAACACCTATTTTAAAGAAGGAATGACGTATTATTTACATCTAATTGCACATTGTAGTAGTATTGTTTCTGGTTGAATTTTCTGTGCCCCAAATACCGGGTGACCATAAATTATTGTTTTTTTTCTTAAGTTAGCACTGTCGGTTTTGACACAAACTGACACAAAACCTAACCTGCTAACCTCGAATTTGACATAGACTTACAGTGCCACCAACATAAACAGTGCCAACTTAAGAAAAAAAAATCAAAATCATTTATGGTCACCCTTTTAGTTTGTTTTTGGCGTTTTATTTAGTAATAGAATCAAACTTATATTGTTATTGACAGAGGTAATAGGGGCTAACTAGTTGGTTGCCATCAAGCTAAGCGCTCGTGCTAAGTCTAAAATTTACTACCCTCTAAAAGTGAAAGAGCTGTAATAGACTTTTTTTACAGATCAACATGGAATATTCATGTTATTCAAAATAAAGCTGTCATTGACTACAAAAGAGTTTTACTTTTAAGACTAGTTTATAGATGCGCAATGCCCTTAGAAGTAAGAACTGAGCCTACACGTGTGTCGTGTATAATAGCAAAGTAGAAATAACGGCAACAATGTTAAAGTATGACGAATTGAAAAATTCTGTAATTCTGATATCCAAGGAGAAAGCTAATCTGTTAATAGCTTAGGGCAATATTCAACACCCGTTTCAGGTAAAATTGTCTATGAATTTCCATATTTTTGATTATGCAACCCAATTTTCAGCATACGCTAACTTATACAGACGCTGAGCGTTTATATATTAGATAGTTTTTGCTTTAATGTGAAAAATAGTTACACGTAGGTACCTACTGTATAGACTTGTGGTATTTATAATTCTTTTAAATTTAAATTTGATATTTTATAAGCTTAGATATTCTCAGATTATATGCTTTCAGAAAACTATCAAAAACGACTTAGTCTTTATTAATACGCATAATTAGTATAACTATGTTAACAGCTGAAGATATAATTCTAAGTACAGGGTCCGGCAAAATGAACGACCCATTTTAAACAACATATAAAAATGTATAACTTGAATAACAAAACTAATAATACATATTTGTAAACTAGAAGGATGGAAGTTTTTATGTTTTAAATATGGTGTCTCGCAAATGACCGGCGTCCTCGACAATGCATTTTTCTACACATGCTGTGGAATGGCATTGCTTTCATTGCTTATGTTAGCTTTCAACTCTTCTAGATATCTGGGATTAGTTGCCTTTTAAATAACCCCAAAGAAAAAAATCCAGAGACCTTGCTAGCCAAGGAATGGTATCATTCCTTCAAATCAACCTATTTGGGAAAATTTTCCACAAAAAACACGTTGTTCTGTTGATCGACGCTCTATTTTGACAACTGCCAACAATTATAACAAAATCTTCAAAGCCTACTCTTTCAGTTAAAAAATACTGCCGTAGTGAATAGTTGATTAGTTTTTCTATTACTAATGAAATAAAATGGGTAATACATTTTGCCGGACCTTGTTAGATGCTATAGGTACCTAAGTATCATTAACAGGCTTACAGGTGTTATCGCCATTTTCAGTAATTTTCCTAACTATAGTAATACTTTATTTGGCGGCAGCAGAAAGGGTGTGTTTTACTTCTTTTTTTTTCTAACAGAATTAATTTCGCGTTTAAATTCAACAGTAAATTGTGGCTGAACAAGATATATAATTAAAATTAAAAAGATACTATAGCTCAATATCGTTTAATATCAAAATTTTTCGACATACTAACAAACATATGGTAAAATGTTTTCTTGCAGTTTCATGTTTTTATGGAAGCTCAACATGTTTTCGATATTTTACAATTTTTCTTTAGGTGACAATTTTACTAGTTGTTCGCTCGCTTCCCAAACTCGTCTTGAATAAGATAAATCAGCTGCGAGACTAGGCATTCGAAAAATTCTGCAATCTACAAAAAACTTCCCCGTGACATCTTTCACTTTTTGTGCTACCGCTAAATGTACCACAGTGTCAGCAGCTTCTTGGGTTGCCTGCAAATACGATACATGAGAATTTGCTGCCTTTACTATGTTCTAGGTATGTAGCACCTTAGCAAAAGGTTTTAAGGTACATTGATATACCAAATACAAAGCTGTTTTCAGCCATTTATGATAATCAAGCCCATATATAGTTTTTTTAAACAACAGTGTGTCTGCAAGTCCTGGGTGAACCGAGTTGGCAGTAATACCTGTTCCTTTTAGTTTTATTGCTAGTTCGTTGGCCGTTACAATGTTACATAATTTAGAATGACTATAGGCCATCACTTGTGACAGTAATGTTACCAGAGTATCTTGGGGTAGATTTAAATTGTTTGGAGATATACTGCTAAAAAATGCGTCTGTGGACGTGACAAATATAATCCGACCCGATGCTGATTTCTTTAATAATCCTAAAACACAACATTGTATGCTATATTCAGTATGCAATTTCATTATTTTCTACTAAAATTAATTATTATTTACCAACAAGTAAATGCGTTAGTAAAAATGGCCCAAAGTGATTGACTTGCATTCCTATATGTAATCCGTCTTCAGTATAATGATTCCCTAAACCACAAGTTCCTGCATTATTAACTAATATATCTAACTTTTCTTCAGTTTCATTTAGGTCCTTCGCTAATTGTCGTATCGATTTAAAAGAAGCTAAGTCGAAGTTTTTGACAACTACATTACTGTTGTCTGTTTGGGCTATGATTTCTTCCTTAACGTTGCCACAGTTTTCTTTGTCGGCGATGATTACTCGACATCCTCGTTCTGCTAGTGCTAAGGCGGTATGGTATCCAATGCCTAAAACAAGATATCTTTTGAAAAGCTATAAAAACATAATTTTCAAGTACAGGTTGTTAGTAATAATCAGAAGCATTGAAGTTTATTGTAAGAAAATTGTGTCAAGTTAGACCTATATATCTCTGGAAATCTCATGAAAACTCTTTTTGAGTCTAACCCCTTGGTGGCTTGAATTAACTGTGGTAAGCAGTACTAAAGTTAAAGTTTTTTCAGTTAACTGGGTTCAACTTTCTACCTACTCACATCTGCTTAGAGATACAATTTAGTTCACAAGATTGTTGGAAATTTAGGGAGGTCATAATTTTTTTTAGAAATGGTACTATGTATAAAACACGACGCAAATGCATAAAAAATACCAGAAAGTTTTTGGTGATGTAGACTGTCCCATTCTCTTTTACATGCAACTTTTTGCATCACAAACGTGGCTAATGCAGAAAATGGACACCAAACTGTAGTGCTAGTAAAGACTACTCAGAGTATCATGGATGAGGAGAAGAACATGTTTAGTGAAGAGAATTAGACAATCTCGAAAAACTAACTGTGGAAGGTAAAGTTCAAGGGTCAAGACCATTGGAACAACTACCAAAAAGATACACTGATCAGATCAAACGGGTCACCGGCCACACTATCGAATAGGCTACACGAACAGCCCGAAATAGAAGTTGATGGCGCAACATCGTAAAGAGAAGCAAGCAGGACACGTAGTGCTTGGACCTACATGATAAGCATTTATGTACAACAGAAAAAATAATAAATTACAGATTTAACCATATTCGATAGTCGTGATAGTATCATTATAATAGGGTTAGCAAGAATTAAGTTATCCTTAACACACAATTAATTTAACTGTGTGTTATTACTGTTAGAAATAGCTATGAGCTTATAATTTGCTGTTAATAAAGCATATTTAAATTCCATGTCGATTTTCTTAATAAACATACCTGAACTTCCACCAGTTATCAGAGCAGTCTTTCCAACTAAACAAACGGGGCTGGTACACCTCCCAAGCGAAAGTCGTGAAAAAATTTTAAGCAATGCAAGTACAACAGCAACCACTGCTAGAGCGGTAAATAACATTCTTGTTTCTGGAATGTAAAAATAGGCAGTTAGCAGCGTGACATTATAGAATAGCAAATAGCTATTGTTGTTGAAGACTTACATTACGTTAATAGAAAAAGTGAAGGTTTGTAAAGTTGTGAAACCCGAGATGTTTAACTATATATATTCCATTATTAATTGATTTGAAATATTTTAATACTAGTGACGTGAACTGTCAATAGTGAGGAATATACTTATTTAGCAGTTGCAATACCATACACTACGTTCGTTTTTGAAATAGCGGACTCTTCAACAGAACTACTAAAAGTATGTTTATCAAGTGGAAACAATTTTCTGGGTACACATATTTGACTAAACTACACGAGACAGAAACAAAATAGCTTACGTGAAAAAATACCTATACGAATAGTGTTAGTAGAAAGACTACATGAATAGTCTCTGATTTGCCCAGTGTTCTAATGTAATTCATAATATTTTGCAGTGCATCATCTTGTTCGGTTGAATAATTTACTATGTTATCGATTCTTAGGAATAAAATATTAATATTCACTCACATGCCAAATAAGGACACTTCACAAGAATCAAACAAAGATAAATTACTTAATATTATCTTATCAATTTGATTTATTTAGGTTTGAAATGCGAATAGTATATTTCTCAACATATTATCTATAATACGACTATATGGCGAAATACAAAAAACGTCACTAATTATTTCAAATAGCTTGAACATGATTGTTATACAGAGTGGTTGGTTTTTCATTACGCAGCTTATATCTTCGGTAATATTGGGGTACAATACAAAGTCAACGTAAAAAGTTTCTTAGGTCAATGTTGTCTATAACATAGCGAACATAATAATTTTGCATGGCTTACTGGCTTTTGGGAAAAAATTCCAACTTTGGTTTTTCAAATTGAACACTGGCCTTCGAGATCACCCGATCTTTCAATATTAGATTTTTTGTTTGGGGTTCTCTGAAAAACAAAATTTGCAATACTGATACCCTATACCCTATACGAGCACTTTCAACAATTTATTCAGTAGTATTAGTTTTTGACGTTGTGTTCTTGTTTTTGTTTATTTTGTATTGTTGAAATTGTCCAATAAATGTAATGTTTCCATTATAAAAAGTCACATTTTCAAAACAACCTTAAAAAACTTGTTCAAACTGATGTTTGATCATGGACCAGACAACTTAGCAAAATGTGTGAAAATTAAGTGAAATCATGTGGACACAAAAGTGCGTTTAATTAGGATATAAAACTGGTTCACGACGTGTGCTAGATAAGTTATTTGTATACAACATATATTTAGTACTATTATATTGCTAGCGGCTATGAGTGGGGAGGTCACAGCGTAAGTGAGACAGACAACCAACTTTTTTACGTACTTGGTGAGCTGTGCGCAAGCGTCGTTCACCGAGGTGGGGAAGTAAACCTCATGGTCAAGTTTAAAATTTGCTTCTAAAGGCGGCTTTACATTTGTATAGTAGCTAAAGCAGATTACTAAACGAAGTAGCTAAAATTTAGTAGTTTAGTTAAACGAGCACGTTTACACACATCCTATAACATAAAATCGGTGATCTTTTTCTTTCTTTCTTTTTTTGTATGTTTGTTCGTTATCTCCTCCAAAGATACTGGACCGATTAAGTTGTATGATGGTTTAAAAGTTTGCTAATTTTGAGACTTAAATAGTAGGCCGATTTTTATTTTCAAAAGAAGTACGAAAACGTTTTAATTTAATTAAATCCTTAAGTAGTGGTGAAGCCGTGGCCTGTTAGCTCGGGTGAATCGCTATATGTTATTATAGTAGCGCCTTATTAAACGGAGCATGCATCGTTTAGTGGTAGAGTGCTCTCCTGCCACGCGGGCGGCACGGGTTCGATTCCAGTCCGATGCAACCTTTTTTTTAAATTTAAATTAGTGAATCTCTCCTACATTAGCGAACCAAGGCGTAGCTTGAGTGATTCACTAGTTTTAGTATAAGTGAATAACATCACTGCCTCCTGCAGGAGGTAGTGATAACATACATGCCAGATGTGTATAAATGACAAGGCCTCCTTGATTAGTGCGAGACTGAAGTTCGTCTCGCATTAACTTAGGAGGCCGTGATAAATGACCACACAATTCTACACATGAACGCAGCTGTGCAGTTCGAATTCTCAGGCATGCGCATGAGACGCGTAGTACTCAGAGTGAGACTATGTCGGCGCCCTAATGTTTTCGCCCGTTCCCAGGCCGTACTTGAATATAGTACTTTAAATATATGGTATACAAACTCGGCATCTTACGTCGAGTTACTGAGTCAAGTTGCAATTACTATAAGGAAGCATTTCGCAAACCTTTGCCTTATGAGACCTGTACTGGGTCATATTTCACACATTTGGTGTACCGACATGCAAACTGTCGTGTTTTTTGTCTATGTCAATAATAGGTTAAAAAACATAACACAGATTTGTATTTGTTAATTAATTCAATACACTTATAACTACTGAGTATGTTCGTTGTGACGAGACATAGGCCAGGATTGTCTTTAAAGGGGTGGTTAGGCCTAACCATTCCACGTCACATCTCATTGCAAGCAAGAATCTTCATCTCCTGTCAAAAACAACCTGGTTCTACAATATTATAAAATTTATGTTCCAAGGTGCGAATTGGACGACTGCAAGAATAATTCCCGGAACTACGCATATCGAAGGCTTGCACAAATTCAACGAGCGTCGCGGAATCAAACTTCTTTTTCTTACTATTGCAACATTATTTATTGCTTAATTGAAAAAAGTAAAAGTGTGACTGTATTCACCATTTTATAAGCTTTTAAATTTTTCGAGTAAAATACAGTGTTCCATTTGAAAAACAAAAGTTGGGAATTTTTCCCAAAAACTAGTAGGCCACGAAATATTATTGTTCGCTATGTTATAGATAAAATTGAACTCAGAACCTTTTTACTTTGACTTTTTCTTGTATCTCTAATATTACCAAAGTTATACGCTGTGTAATGAAAAATCAACTATCCTGTATAGAAATAAAGACCAAGAAAGAGCTGAAATATGGATATTGAGACAGTTTTGGACAGAAAAAGATTATATAAACCGAAAAGAATATAAAATCTAAACAAAATTAGGTAAAAAGATATACATAGCTCTACACAACAGGTATACAGTGGGATCAGAATAATGGGTAACGAAGCGGCAACTTTCATGTTTTCATTTATTAGAAAATTTTGTTCTTGTTAAAAGTCCCTGGATTTTCTAAAACCCAAAATAAATTTGCCAAAATTTAAATATCTTCTTATTATGTATACGGGGGAGATTCAAAAATATGAAAATGGCTGAAGAATAAAGTACCCTTATTTTTCAAAAATGTTATTTATTTTACCTTTTTTCTTACTACCCTGTGCATTACACTTACACAGATTAATTTATTATCGGATACGGTAAGGATATACTGTCAAAAATCAGTGTCGCTTACTTAGCAACACGAAAATTAATCGAAATTAGTGCTAATAAACCTACTTTTTTGTCCAAAGTAAAAAACACAGATATCTTCCAAACATTTTAAAAACAAATAATCAAAACATCAACAAGAATTCACAATTGCAATTTTTAATTGAAATGTTATGCTTAACAAATATTAAGAATAATGTTGCTGAAGTTTCCTTCTTTATTATCATTTTGTATGTGGTTGTGTGTGTGGTATGTTTGCATGCGGGGGAGCGTAGTGTAAGTCGCGTGCGGCGCATTACCTCCGTTGCACTTCCCGCGAGGTATGAATGGTCCTCGACACTGAAAGGTAAAAGAGGCTATAGATTATGAATGAATGAATGTTTGATGTTTCTGATGTTCGGATCATTTGTTATTAATTTTTTTAAGATACTTGTGTTTTTCACGTAGGACACATTTTTTTTATTTTCAGCACTAATTTTGATTCAAGTAAGTTTCTGGTTGCTAAGTGAACCAAACTTAAGGTTAATAGTACATCCTTCTGGTATCTTATAATAAATTAACTTTAAGGTATCTCATTTTCTTTAATACACAGGGTGGTATGAACAAACTAAGAAAAATCAGAGAAAATTGTTTTTCGGCGTAGGCAACTATGACTTCATTTTTGACACCTTGCTTTAATTCTAAGAAAACTTTTCAAATAACATTTTCGTGTATTTTGAAAAATAATTTTGTGTATTAAGGAAAACGAGATACCTTAAAGTTAATTTATTATCAGATATCAGAAGGATGTACTATTAACATTAAGTTTCGCAAATGATCCGAAGTTAACCTGAAATGTAATGCACAGGATGGTAAAAAAAAAACAGGAAATTATTTTTTGGAGTAGATGGCTGTGACTTCGTATTTTACACCTTCTCTCAATTCTAAGCAACGTTCTCAAATAACATTTTTGTGAATTTTGAAAAATAAGGGTACTTTATTTTTAAGCCATTTGTATATTCTTGAACTTCCCTTGTATACGAAAGGATATATTTAAATTTGGTAAGTGCATTTTCAGTTTTAGAAGATGCAGGGACTTCTATCAGAAACTAATTGATCTAATGAATCGATAAGAAAAAAGTTGCCCCTTTGTTACCTTTTATTCTGATCAAGCTGTATATAAGTTAAGTATTTATTAATAGCACTTGTATGAGAAATGTGAAAGTTTATCACTAATGTATAACGTGTTATTAGGATATGGGATAATAGTTTAGTTGGTAACCATAATATTATACAGTGTAAATGTATATTTACGGAGAATAATAATAATATCAAGCTGTACATTTCCGAAGAAATTTAAGCTGTTCTTGCGAATTCTTGAATCTTTTTGTTGTGGGGGATTACTCCACGTTGTCTTTTACTTTCTCTTGGCTTTATAGGTCTGGGTGTGTTTTCGCTTCTAATACAATTTTCCTCCATTCTTTCTTGTTTTGCAATACTTCTCTCCATTTCATTATTTTCATTTTTCTGATGTCTGCTTCTACTTGTTCCTTCCATCTTGATTTGGGTCTTCCTTTCGGTCGTGTGTGTAGTGGTGTCGATTCCGTGATTATTCTCTGTCGAGATGTTTCTTCTTTTCTGCATAAGTGTCCATACCATCTAATTCTTTGTGGCTTGTGTACTATTACGATGTTTTCACCGTTCAATATTTGATCTATCTCGTGATTCATTAGTAGTCTTATTTCATCTTCCCGTTCCTTTTTTGGTTCTATGATTGTTCTAATGATCCTCCCTTCAAAGATTTTTAATTGCTCCTCTTCTTTCTTTGTAAAACTTGTTGTTTCTGCTGCATACCTTACAACAGGTCGTATCATTGTCTTGTATACTTGTATTCTCGTCCTTCTGCTTAACCTCTTATTCTTCAGTAATTTTTTATTTGCATATAGTGCTTTGTATCCCTGCTGGATTGTATGTTTTGTATTCACTCTTTCATTTCTTCTATGTATCAGAAACCCGAGATATTTGAATGTTTCTACCTCTTCGTACTTGTACTTATCAATTTTTATTTCTTTCAATGTTTTTTGTTTCCTGTTGCAATGCATGTATTTTGTTTTATTTTCGTTGACTTCAAGGCCTTTTTCTTTTGATTTGTTTTCGATTATATTAAATGTACTATCTAGTTCATCTCTTCTTCTTGCTTACGGAGAATGGTATCCTAGCAATTTCAGAATATTTTTTATTCGTGTCAGACGCACAAACAAAACATATATTTCAGGAGTTTAACTGTAATTTCAGCCTATAAGAAAAATAATATAAAGTTAATTTTTTGATAACTAAAATTATTGCTCTGCCATGTTATATGCATTGTTTAAAAATAAAAAAGATTATATCATAGAGCAGAGGTACTACGTTCTAGATGCCACGTGAAGGTAATAAAATGATATAACTATGTAAATTACGTGTGTTCGAGTCTTCTGTATGATTGTGTGGAATATATTTCTGTGAACAATATTGTATCTCAGAAAATCTAATTAATTCAAAGATAACGTTTTTATTGATAATAATTAGAAAATGTGAGCGGGATTTGTAGAAATTGTTTAAATATGTCGGAATTACACTTGATACAGACGTACACACTCTATAACTCAATTTCGATCTTTCTACAATATGTATTGATTTTTTAAACTACCGCTATTTGAATTCCAGAAATTATTTGTACTGGTTTATTTATACTGATACTGCCAGGAATAAAAGTCAAGGGTGACGTTAAAGTCTGGAGATAAAAGTGGAAATCCAGTGGTTGGAGAAATTATTACTTCAGAATGATTGAATTTTTCTAAACCAAAATGTGGCTGTACCCCATCCCATTAATATCACAAATTTAGTCTTTTTAGCTGTGAAATTGCTGTAAGCACTTCTGTAAATTTGATTAAGTAAATGTTGGCGAATTACCGCCTCTGATATGATAGTTTTTTTGTGTGTGGAACTTATAAAATGAAGACTAATAATATGGATGTTTTAAAGCAGCATTTTTGTAAATGTTGCTTCATCGCTCCAAATTTCTAGATTATAATTCAATAGATCAATTTTCTTATAGTACTGAAGAGCGTAGTTATTTAATGCCATGTGGTCCTAGACTCGATGGCTAGAAAATCTCAATCTACACCTCCACTTGGTAGACGGTGGAAATATTTCGGATGAGTGACGTAGATGGGACAGAGTGTGTGTCGTGTTTTCTCAAGAAAATATGATGATGGTGATAATGATGATAGCTCGGATGTAACATGCGGCCAGAGTAGAAAATAATTATCCTGAAATATAAGAGGATGGTTGCAAGCTGGATAACTAAGGATAGTAGAAAACGAATAACTTCGTAAAACAATCTTGATATGTGGAACTTTTATAACCAATAGCAACGACGATTTGTAACAATTGATCATTTAATTTATACATCGAACTCTAACAGAAGCAGCATATGGCTGTAGTTATAGCTAACAGCAAAGTACAAAAAATGATGTTGAACAATATCTTGCTATTAGTGACCGAATGGTGAAAATTACTTTTAGAGCAAATTCGGCAAATCTGCATATATTTCAACTATATATGCTAACAATGGAGAGGCCAGATGAAGAAGTAAAGACTATGTAAAGCGATATGAGAAAAGTAGTAATAACCACTATTCTTTAGAAAAAAGTAGCCACCCTTTTTATTGTGTTCTAAAGTGTCACCATTTTATATATTCCCTATTTTACTATTGAGGCTTCCGAGGGTGGTTCCCATAATAAATTAGGGGAGTATGGTCTTTGATAACGCACTGAAAGGGATAACAAACTGATACAGTTTGCACTAAAAAACAAATTCACTGTTGCCAATACCATATTTAAGCAACATTCAAGACTACTTCAACCATTGAATTTCTTTTGTAGAAAATATAAGAACTAGACATTTTTGAAAATGGAAAACTATCAAAAAATTGAAAACGAAACCAAGAATGAGGTTTAGATCATAAACAAATGTAAGTTGACATAAAAGTTGAGTTACGCAAACTTACACCACCTAGTGACCCCATAAGAATATTAAAACCTGATAAGTTCTGCAAGACTAAATACCACAGATGATATAAACGGATCTTGCTACATTGAAACTTTGTTAAACATCGACATAGAAAAATGGATCATTCAAATGAAACTAACGAAAAGGAAACATCGGATGATTAAAGAAGCGACCGTAACAGATGCAGGCGTGACAAGAATTAATGCACTAATACAATACAGTATTTAATTAAAAACCTACGTAAATCGTAATAAACAATTTTAAAACTGAAAACCTTATTTAACAACTATTGGATAGATGGAGAGAAGGCTTTTTCTACTATCTGCAACCTGCGTTACGCAAATAATACTACTATGCATATTATTTGCTGCGGAAGAAGGTAAACCAAGAATGATCATAAGAAAACACAGATTAATAAAAACTACAGTCTAGAACCAAAACAGGACTGAAGTAATTATAACAACTTGCTCATGTTGCGCGAAGTGGTTAGCTTCAAAGTAGTTCAGAGCATCTGACGACAATGGCAAGAGCTACTACTGTAAAAGCGATAAAATTTGAAAATATACTTCACTAGTCTCTCCAGTCACGACATACGTATCCCTCAGAGGCATAGACAATAAAAACAAAGACGCAATCAGAACAGACAACATGTAGATGTGGGTGTATAGAAGATTACTTCGAATACCTAAGACTGAATATTTAACAATAGTCTTCATATCTGAGAAATTTAATATTTGGAAACGCCAAAACTACCCCTGACAACGAAAATATTTTTTATTTTTGCCTTTGAATATGATCTACTAGCCAAGGTAGATGTCGATTTAGCTATTACACTTCCTTGCGATGCGGAGTGGTACCATGCTATGGCCACCGATTTAAAATATATAGTTCAAAGCGGTACCTGGGTGATATCGTAAATCGTCCATCACTTGGAAATGTGATATGGAGCAGATGGAACGATTCAACGGGGGAAGGTAAGAGTCGTCGCTTGGGAGTTCATACAACGCCCCGCCGTCAACAACGACGAAACTTTCGCTACCGTTACGCCCCTGAATTTTATTCGCCTCGCCAGAGAATTGGAGTCTTAGTACGGAATGACGATTCATCAGTTCGATAATACTGCCGAACAGCTCAACGATACATTGCTCAAATAAATCTATATGGACGTCCCGGAGATGAGCGAAGAGACTGTGAAGTACATTGCTCGAACTAAGAATGATGAAATTACGAAGATGCTTTAGGACTTTCAAGAGAGCGATAAGGTGTGACTCCTTAAATGGGCTCTCTACAGGTTAAAACACATTGGACGACGATGTTATGAACGGCTGAATCGCGAGTTGGGTGATCTGAAGCTGTCATCAACAAAATTTGACGTTAGAGGCTGATTCTACGTAGATGATATCTTGGTCGTCTCACAGAATCCAAAGGAAGTGGTGTAACTGAAAAGCAAACTTTCTGAGAGCTTCGCGATAAAGTATCTCCGTGAAGTCGGATGCCATTTCTGGATCGTGCTGTTTCATCAAACGAAAAGAAGGATATACAATCCATCCATTGCAAACTGGTGTCCACTGCCATGTCGGTTGATGCCAAGTTATTGAATAGCGTAAAGTCAAAGCTCAATGATTCAGACCAGATACCATACCGTCAATTGGTCAGCTGTTTAATGTATTTGGCGATGCGTACGCGACCCAGCACACGCAGTTAGCTGTCTGAGTCGCTCTGACAATCACCGACATGTTCATCGGATTGCAGAAAAACCCGTTTTGCTTTATCTTCAGGTTACTAGAAACACAGGGATCGTGTAGAGGCCTTAGGGGTCCAAATTAACCCGACTGGTTGATCATGATTGTGTAACGTTTGTTCTTGAATTAAAATTCTTGATATTTAAAAAGTATTTGAATTTAATTCGTTGCTTTATGAAGCGTTGAATCTATCCGCCGCGCTAAAAGAAGATAGCAGAATCCCAGCCACAATGAGCGAACAGAGCTGAAGAACCAACGAAGTGTTTCTTCCCTTCCATGAAGCAGGGAGCCCATATACCGATAACAGCGAAACGTATAGAAGGAAGCTACATGGCCATTCCATTAACGTGAGAATACCTGTCCCGTTCTGTCCCTAGAACTTGAGATTACCTGTCCCATCTTGAGAATACCTGTCCCGTCTTGTTCCTAATTATCTTGAGATTTTCCGTCTCATACCTTCCTTCCGATCCCTACCTGTTTTTATTTTGTCCTGACAGCGTTGCTGTCTCGCAGAATAAACTCAGGTCCAGTGAGCCCTTAGGGACATGACAGCGTTTCTATCAGCCCATATTCATCTTCATCAGCCGTTTTCTATCCTGTTTTGGATATAGGCCTCTTCCATAGTTTTCCATTTTTTACTTGTTTTGTGCCTCTCTGTACCAGCACAGTCCAGCCGCCTTTTTGAGATCATTTGACCACCTAATCATGGGTCTGCCCCTGCCTCGACTCTCTGCCCACGGTCTCCATCTTATGATCTTATTACCCCATCCATCTTGATTTCTCAAGGCGTGGCCCGCCCAGTTCCACTTCAAGCGTGCTACTCGTTCGACTATATCGGCTACTTTCGTATTCTCTCGGATCCATTCATAGGTTTTATGGTCTTTCAGGGTTATGTTCATTATCTTTCTTTCTATTGCTCTTTGATCGACACGAAGTTGGTTTATGATGTTTTTGGTGAAGGTCTGCGTTTCAGACCCGTACGTTACCACCGGTAATATACACTGGTTGTAAAGTTTTGTTTCTAGGTGCATTGGAATCCTCATATGAGGAGGAGACTTCCAAAATGCGTTTTGTCTATTTTTCATAATTTTTAGGAAAGAAGAAAGTTTACTGTGAAAAAATTGTGCATATTGCAACAAATTGAGATGTGCCACTTAATAGGTCACAAAACATTGATAATAATGACAAATGGCCAAACATTAAGTGGTTTATTTTTCTGTAATAATAGCAAAATTTGGGGTGTTAAAATGCTTTTTGATGGTCCAGAGATGACAAAATGCATTTTGTTTGGAAATGACGTAAAATAGGCGAAGTTTTGTAGTAAACTAATATTAGATTTTCCATTTCCTCCAATTAACACTAGCTAAATATAATGTATTAAACACTGAGAAAGCATTAAAAGTACCAATATAAATGGCAGTAACAGATTATTCAATGATGACATCATGTTCTGGTCCATTCAAAATGCATTATGTCCATAATATTTGGACAAAACGCATTTTGAATGTCCTTACGTATAGGACAAAATGCATATTGAATGTCCAAGCCACTTTTGCAGCACATTTTAAGTAGGACAGAATGGGTTTTGAATGTCCGAGATAATGTTAAAAAATACTCCTTTAAACATAGAATGCAACGCCATCTCTAACTAAAAATTTTAATTTTCGGACAAAACGCATTTTGGAAGTCTCCTCCTCATATGCATTACGTCGTTTACTTTGCCGTATGCCGCCCAACCAAGTCTGGTCCTTTTTTCAACCTCTGCTGTTTGGTTTTCTTTACCAATGGTTACCAACTGCCCCAAATATATATAATTCCTTATTCTTTTTAATGGTTTTTGATTCTATTCTTACCTCTGCGTTCGTTTCTTCATTTGTCATTACTTTTGTCTTGTCTAAGTTAATTTCAAGTCCCACATTTTCCGCAGCTCTATTCAGGTCATTTATCATTGTTTGTAGTTCTTCTCTACTCTGTGCTATCACAAAGATGTCGTCTGCGAATCGTAGGTGGTTAAGTCGCTCGCTTTCTACCAGTATTCCCTTATGTTCCCATTTCAATTCCTTAAGCACGTCCTCCAGAGCCAGTGTGAACAATTTTGAGGACATTCTATCTCCTTGCCTCACTCCTCTTTTTATATGTCCTTTTTCAGTGTTTGCGTGCATTTTAATCTGGACAGTTGCTCTTTCATATATTTGCTCAATAATATTAATATATCTGTAGTCAATTCTTGCCTTTTTTAATGATTTTATTACTGCCCACATTTCAATGCTGTCAAAGGCTTTCTTAAAATCAATAAAACATAGCTATAGATTGATGTTATATTCAGTCACTTTTTCAATTAGTGTCCTTATTGTCTGTAAATGGTCAATGGTGCTAAAGCCCTTTCTAAAGCCTGCTTGCTCTATTGGCTGGTAGAAGTCTAATTTGTGTTCTATTCTATTCATTATTATTCTTGAGAATAGTTTATAAATTTGTAGCAACAAGCGAATTGGTCGGTAGTTTTCTAGATTTTCAGTGTCGCCTTTCTTATGCAGTAGCACCACTATGGCGTTTTCCCACCCCGTCGGAATTTCATCTTTTTCTATGCATTTGGTGAACAATCTTGCTAGCTCTCTACTTAGTCTGTCTTCTACTTCTTTCAGCATTTCTGGACATATGCCATCCTCTCCCGCTGCTTTTCCATTTTTTGTCTGCTTTAGCGTATTTTTGACTTCTTCCAGGTCTATTGGCTCTAGATGTTCTGAGTTCACGTTTATGATCTTACTTTGTAGTTCTGTATTGTTTTGTTCATCATTTATTTGCGATGTGTACAATTTTTGATAGAATTTCTTTGTTCTAACCAGCAGTTTACCTCTATCTGTTATAGATGTTCCGTCCTCTCCTTTCAGCTATATTATTCCTTTTTTCATTGCTGTTTCTCTGCGGAAAATTTTCATTCTTTATTTTCCTCTAATAGCCTTTCAACTATTTCCTTTTTATATCTTCTGATATCTTCTTTTGCCATTCTTCTTGCTGTTTTATTAACCTCTATATAATCTACTGTGTGTTTTATCTTCTGCTATGAGTTGTCTTCTTTTCTCCAGCATTTTATTTGTTGCTTCTCTTAGTTTATCTTTTTTTTTGTTTTACTACCGGCTGTCTCTTTAGATGATTTTTCTATTACCGTGATTATTTTTTATATGAGTAATTTATTTCTTCATCTTCATTTAGTTCTACTCTATTCAACTTCTGTTTTATGGTTTTCCTGTATTTTTCGGCGTTTTCCTTCAATTTTGTTATATTTGCTTTCTGTTTTATTTTTGTTTCCATTATTCTTTTCCTTTCGAGTTTCCGCTTTATATAGATCTTAACTCTAACCAGTCTATGGTCACTTCCGGTATGAAAACTATTCACAGTATCTACATCTGTTACTACATTTTTATTGTTTGTTAATATGTAATCTATTCCGTTTCTAGTGTGTCCATCTGGGCTTGCCCATGTCCATTTTCGTTTCCGTTTCTTTATGAAGAGCGTATTCATGCAATATAACTGTTTTTCTTCCAGAAACTCTGCTAGTCGTTTTTCTTCTCTATTTCTTTTCCCTAACCCGTAATTCCCTACAAACTTCTCTCAGTCATCAGTATTTCTACCTATCTTAGCCTCTACAGCCTTTTTTAGGTCCTCATAGAACTCTTCAATATCTTCTTCCTCGTAGCTACTAGTAGGAGCATAGCACTGTATTAACTTTATGAAGGTGGTCGTATTTATTTTCATGATAGCATACAAGACTCTATCTGTTATAGATTTCATTTCGGTAATAAGTGGCATTATATCTGTATGTATTATTAGTCCTACTCTCCCGTTACTTTCATTTTGTTTTCCTCTATGAAAGATTGTATGTCCTTTCGGAGTCTTGCATACATTTTCTACTCTTCCACTGGTTTCTGAGATACCAATTACATCCCATCTGATTCGTGTCAACTCATATTCCAATTCCTTTAATCTTTCTTCTGTAGCTATTGATGGCACGTTGTTCGTTCCTATTCTTAGACTTATTCTATTGTTTTTCGTTTTCTTGTTGGCTTAGATCTTGCTTCCCCAGAACCCCTGAGACAGCCTTGCCAGTAGTCCGAGGTTTCCCAGGTGTTATAGGTAGAACCGAAACTCGCCTATAATAGTTATGTCAGCCCACAAGTGCTTTTAATTTTCCTCTAATCCGTTCGACCCGACCGCCGTTGATATTTATTCGAACTCGCTTAATCCTAAGCGTAAATTTTATTTGCGACCAGAAAAGCAGTATTTAATTTTGTTAACATTAAAGCGTTCCGAAATTTCAATCGCCACCGCTGCCTGACCGAAACTGCAACCTGCAGTTGACTGTATAATAAACCCACCTGGAGAAACAACCAGCACGAAAACGCTCCCCAGAAGCTCGCAGTCGAGGACATCGCACCTCCAGGTCTCCGCCATTTAAACGCCTACATTTCGCTTATCAGCATAAATTCCAAAGCAGTCGCTACAGATTCTCCGATAATTACGAATCTCCTCGCTGCCCTTATAATCTGGATCCGGCCGCAGGTAACACTAAAACTTGCTATTTAATCTGGCAAAATTGCAGCCGCAGTATTTGGTAAACAAATACAACCACGAAGTCCTTATCATCACGGTTTCAAGAGAGCTACGGCCATTTCTCCAAGAAGCGAAGTGCGTGGCCTTAATGCGAGTCATCTGACCTAATTGAACACTTTGCTGAAAGACCCGGCATGCGTAGTAGCGGACCATCGCCACCAATCCCGCTGTACTCTCCAGCATCTGGGGTTGCCGCCTAAGTCAGGAAAACGAACACTGCCCGCCGTAGTAACCAGACTATTTTATAATGTATAATTAATTTTGAGTTTATTACTGTAAATAGTTATATACATTATATTTATTTCTAACGTTCTCCTGTGTTATTACTGATCTATTCTATATTTGAGCTATAATAATTCTCCGATTTGAGCTAACCGAGGTAAGAAGTTTGGCGCCCTAAAGCAAAGGGTTGAAATGTCACAACTGCGGGAATTTCCCGGATGACAGATAGTTATATATCAGTTTAACTTGTACTTTCGATACTTGGGGCTAACTTGGCATACAATGTTTTCGCTTCAAGGCACTGCTCGCATGCTATATTTTTTATTCCATTTGAATCAATAGTTTCTTCGAATAGAAACTGATAGCAGTATTATTATTTCAATGCACCCACGTGCGAAAACAATCTCGATAGTAGCACTCATTATGCTTACTTAAAATAATATACATTTATCCAACACCTCCTAGTTATAGGGCTATTACTAGATGGATTTCAAACCTTCTAGCCCACAACCCACTAGTGATGTAAAAACCATTACCCACTAGTGAGATAAAAACCATGTCACTTACTACTGCATTGTTGGTAGCACTGTCAAGCTGTGTCAAATTAGAGATTTGCAGGTTAAATTTTGCGTCAGTCTGTGTCAAATAATAACAAACAAAACCTAACCTAGTAACCTCGAATTTCACATAGACTGACAATACACTTCAGTACTGCCAAACGTATAACACGAATCACTGGCGACTCTAATTAATAAGTTAATTTTTCGACTACCATTTCCTAAAGTAGGCTATTATTGACACTTTCTATATGCCAAAAGCATGTTGTTACTGCACACTATGCAATAAAGTTTTTATTGCACGCATTTGTCACTTTATTGAACACTTCTGTCAAAACTGCTTATTAAATGTGGTGAGTTTTAAATTTCAAACAATGAAAGCACATCTAACATGATTTTTAATGAATTTTCAATTTTAAATGAAGTTGACGTTTTGTAATCTCTTTTAACATAAATATGTGGTAGTCGAAACAATTATGTATACAACTCGTATCTAAAGCTTCTTTTTGCACTTGAGAGATTTAAAGAATTCGCCTTCGGCCAATTCTTTAAACTTTCTCAAGCATGCAAAAAAGTGGCACTTTAGCAACTCGTTGTATAAATAACTAGGTATTATGTTAGACTGCGTGATAAAATAGTGTTTTATTAGTTAGTTTAGCGTTTATAAAGTGGCTCTTTATTTCACTAGTGTATAATGATAAAGTAAATTCGACCGATATATCAATGTCAAAACGTCGAATTGAAAAAGTTATTTTTTCGCATTCAACGCAATTCTTATATTATCATAGTAGGCTTCGCTCTGTATCTTGAAGAACAGCCATTTATTATGGTACCAGTTTTAAAATTTACTAAAACATATGGAAAAACTCCAAGATGTTTCACACTAAACCTGTTTGTATTAAGTGAACAGACATATAACACACATAAAAAGCACTCTAACTTCGAAAACCTGCTATCATTAAAAAAACTAGAGCGAAAGCCAGATTCGTAATCAAAAATAGTAAAAAAATCTTGGCAAAAATACGTTGCCAACATAAATCCCTCTACTTCAACAACCGAAGTGTGAACAAAAATCAAAGGAATATCGGGCAATAATCCCTATAAACCACTAAATACTATAATGAACAATGGCCAATTAATAATACTGAGATCCCCAACTTCCTCGCTAAAACATAGGAAAGACATTCTAGTAATAGCAACCACAGCCAAGATTTCCACCAATCCAAGCAGGCGAGGGAACTTTAACATCCAATCGTAATAGCAGATGAAGGATCGTCCTTAAACCTATCACTAATCAAAAAGGAATTCCATGAGCAGCTCGACATTTTACAAAATTTCAGCATAGGCCCAGACGACGTACCTGCAGCCTTTCTACAAAACCAGATAGCGGGAAGACATTTCTCTTGAATATTTTCAACACTATGTAGCTGACCAAAACATTGCCGAAATTATGGACCGAGGCTAGCATTATACCAATTTTGAAATCAAAGAATTCGCCACTAGAAGCCAAATCCCACACGTCAATCGCGTTAACCTGTGTTATGTGTAAACTATTAGAAAAAATGATCAATCGACGCTTAGTGTGGTACCTCGAAGACTTTGAAATTAAATAAAATCTGTCAAACAATTTTCGCGCGTAAGCAACACTTTAGAAAATTACTACCAATTCAATATTTGAAAGCAGTCTAATATTAGTAGATGATGAATTTCTCTCGCTTATAATATAATTTACTAATTATCTACTCCTACTGTACAATGGCCATTAATTATGATACATAATTCACGGTTTGCAGCCAATCATAAAATTCTATTTACATTATTCAATAGATTGTAGCCAATCACAAAATTCATTCTTATTATTAAATGACTTTTGAAGTTAACAGCTGCCACAAATGTCATAATTCGGAAATATGAACACAAGACTCCTATTGCATAGGACTAGATAAAATATCGTATTACATTCGCGATTATGGCCATTATTCACTCAGATGACTTGCGCCACGCGCCTTCGGCTTGTAGCGCAAATGTCATCTTCGTGAATAATGGCTGTCATAATCGCTCATATAATAATATACTATAAACATGTCGATACTCACGACGTGAATAATGAAATCATGTTATTAAACCGTCGTTTTACAAATTTAAAACTGCCAACTAAAAGTCACTTCTACACGTACAATATTTTATCTGCAATAGAATCTAGAAAACAAAATAAAAATAAAAAAAAATTAGGATTACTAGCAACTGGTCGTAATTTTGCGTAGTTAAAATTTTAAAACACGTTGCTACTGACGACGTGAACTAATACAAACATGTTATTAAACAGTAGTTTCACAAACATAAAACTGCCAACTAAAAGTAAATTTTACACACTGTCGTAGATAATAAATATTATAAAGTAAGTGAATTAAAAATACGTTTATTCACGAAAAGATGTTGAGCTCACGAGCACGTAGTGCGAGTGAGATCATATCTTTGATTGAATAAATGTTTAACTGACGTGGCGTATATATGTTTTTATTAAATTTTGACGAAATTTTGAATAAAAAAGTATTCAAATCAAGATATAAATTTGCCCATTCATCGTCGATTTGATCTAAATTTTTGAAATTATACAGGGTGTCCCAAAATGAGCATGCCAAACTTTAATGGCGAATTCTAGAACCGGAAATATTAAGAAAACTATCTATAACCATAGGCCGAAAAACCCTTGGTTTTCCAGATACAGGGTGTTAAAAGTGTAGTGCTGAGGATCGTTTCTACACCTACTAAACTTTTTCTACTTAAAAAGATAAAGTTACTCTTGGTGATGTAAAATGCACATAAACGGGTAAAAATGGGGGGGGGGGGGTTAAACCTGATTTTACTTGATATCGGGACACAATAGGGCCATGAGACAAGAGTATCTTTTTGTTGTCAAAAACTTCAGGCTACTAGATTTTGTTATCAAAATTGATAAAAACTTAGGTCAAATCGACGACGACAAAATGATATTTTAACTATTTTTTTCTACTCCTGTAACTGCAATGGTATTTAACATACTAACATGCACGTCGCTATGTGACCTTTTAATCATGCCTGCATAACCTATCACTAAAGAGTCTCTTAGTCACGGGCTGAAGTTGGCAACGAAGTTTTAGTCACAGGTTGAAGTTAGGTTCAGACAGTA
>CALNHX010010415.1:0-40488 GCA_940337035.1 Agriotes lineatus
TACTTAAACCACGTTTCTGAGTACACAGGATATTTACTGGTGTCTTTTAAAAAGTGTTAAAGGAAGATAAAATTATTAGTCAACTTTGTACTTTTTGTGCCTTTGCATTTTAAACTTTAGGTTGATTTTCTCAAAAACTACTGTGCTCAGCTCTTCTAAGCAAGAGTTTCTACCATTTTTATGTAAAAAATGTGAAGTGTTTTGAATATACAACTAGAATTAATCAACACTTTGCCTCTAAACATTTATGATAAAAAGCAGCTCCACGCTTGCAGAAACTATTGCTTATAAACCTTATGCCAATTTTTTTGAGTATGACCTCTTTCTTTTTCTGTGTTCACGATGATGATCTGGTATCACATTTCTGAGTGAATTTAGCCTTATCTACAAAAGTCAATCAATGCACTTTTTGAGGTAGATTAGTCCCTCTGTTCTCTATTTCTTTTGCTTTATAGTTTTGTTTGAGATTTCGTTTCGATAATTTTTTCTCTATACTTTTTGGTGCTTTATTTTCTTTCTCCATTTAGGTATTTTCATTGTTCGCAAATGTGCCATAACTTTATCCCATCTTCTCAGTATATATTCTAGCCAGCTGATTCTTTGCGCTTTAACGGTCTTTACAGAATTTTTTCCTTCTCTTTTTTTTGATAATTTATAAGTTATTCTACTTCTGTATTCCTCATTGTCAGATAGGTTGGTAACATTAATTGTGGATTGTTGTGTGAGCTTGTGTAGCATAAAGTTGGTCGGTGAACAGTAAATAATAATATTCATATATAGTTCTTTATTAGCGGGGTTTGTTAGTCAAAGTAAGATACTACACTCATTATTAACTTTCTTTGGACCTAATATAGTTCTCAAAGACTATTAATTTTTCTTCCTCTTGTGTTGTGAGGCTTATCACTTCTGCACCATATGTGAGAATGGGTAATATTAAACATCTATAAATTTTCATTTTTGTTTTCTTGCAAATAAGTTTGGATTTTAGTACATTTTTATTAGTTTAATATACCTACTCTACCTGATTTTATCTTCTCTTTTGTTGATATTACGAGGTTGCACTCCTAAGTAATTAAATGCACTACTAACTTTTATTGTATAAGAACCTATATTTTTGGTCCTGCCTAATATTATTATTATTTCTTTCACATCATATGTATGTTTTCAACCAAACTTACAAAGTAAGTGGTTACTATGATCGCTCTTTCTGTGTGTCTGTGTGTCTGTCGCACGGTTTCCCGTTAAGGCAGAATACAACTGATGGTGGATTCCTATGTATTTTTGTCCCCCTGATCCGAATCCACCACTGGCTTTTCGATATCTCAACCCGTTTTCGAAATATTCGACTTTAATGTTCGAATTTTCACATTTTAGGCTTTATATCACTTTATGTAGTTTTCTCTCCTGATTCCAAATATGTCACTCATTTCACGATATCTTGAATAGTTTTCGAGATATTTGATTTTTTAAAAATCCGAATTTTCTTTTTGTAAGTTTGGTTTTCAGCCGTACATGCGCGGCTAAGCTTTTTTTTTTGTTAATTTTTAATCCCCAATTTACTTGTTTCTATTTTCCTGAAAATACCTTCTTCTCTTTGTTCTGATAATTATAACCATGTTGTCAGTATATGAGTACGCAAGCACCTGTCCTTCTCTGTTTATTATTGTACCTGTGTACCCACTTTTATTACTATATGTTCCACTTTGTTTATTTTCCTATCTTTTTCTATTTGTTGCAATACATTATTTAACTAGGCTTTTCTATTTTTTTTTGTATAGTTTATCTACAGGGCGTTCCGGAATGTTTTCTTCATTTGTTTGTTGAATATCTTAAAATGCCAACACACCTTGCGGTTAAGGCCAAGCCTTGGAAATTTATAGTTGCAATGGATCCGTTCACCGGTGAACAACGTAGGTATTGTAACGACCTTGGGATCAGGCCGTTGCAGACGCGTGACTCAGTGGCCCGAATATTCGAGAAACAACCTTGGAGCCAGGTGCGACGGATGAGTCAGCGGCCTCGGTGATTAATACGCGTGATACGTCAGAGTTGCCAGAAAGGTCGAGCGAACTCGAGACGTTTTCCAGAAGGAACTATCCGGCAATATAAATACGCGCCCGCAGGAATAGCGGGCAGTTCTCATCCAACTTGAGGCGCGTAAAAATTCAATATAAATCAACCCGTGTGTACATAAATCTAGTGAGATAAATAACGCGGGTCAAATAAATAAATGTAACCATATAAATCATTAATGTTAAGTCGTAAATAAATAAATAAAGTATATCTGTTGTTAGAAATAGTTCCTGATTAGTTTGTAAATAATTTGTGTTCCGCCTTAATATTTGCTTTGTAAATAGTTAAGATAAATCGTTGTAAATAAATGCTATGTCCAAGAAGCGTCGTATAATTTTTAAATAGCCCGAAACGTAAAAACGTAACAGTATCATATGTATTAGAGCAAACCTTTCCATGGAAGTCTTTCGGACCGTATTCTTAGGAAAAGTGATCTCTAAGCTGGGGGACATTAATTGGCTGCCCAAAACTCTACCTTTAACACCATTGAATTTCTTTCTATGGTTCTTTACGAATTATTTGTTTTAATTTGTTGAAATTCCTTGGAATTTCACGGTAAACCTTTGCTTTGAGATAGCACCATATAAAGAAATCCGTGGGTGTTATATCTGGACTTCTGGGCGGCCAATTAATGCCCCCTCCCCCCCACCTTCAGATATCACTTTGCTTGGGAGTATGGTCCGAACGTGTTTCATAGAAAAATTTGCCCTAACACATATGGCACGTTGTTCCCCGTTGAAGCAGTCCATTGCAACTAAATTTTCAAGGCGTGTCCTTAAACACAAAGTGTGTTGGCTTGCCTATTTACACAATTTTTCAAGATATTCAACAAACAATTGAGGAAAACATTCTGGGTCACCCTGTACTTCTTTTTCTATAATTTTCTATGACCTCTAGCGTGTTTGTCCCAATCCACTTTATGTTTGCTTCATTTTTACTTCCTGCATTTAAAAGATGAAGGAAGTATTGTTTGCGAAGAAATCACTCTCCAGGATTTCTTCAGATCTTCACGTTTCAGGGTCTCTAGATGATGAAAAACAGATTTTCCCAATTCCATCTGTCTGTTGGCGGTATAACTTAAAAACTATTTGTTGGAGGAAAACAATATTTTGCATGCAGATTACCTATATGTCTACCTGGAATGAAACCCAGACAATTTCGGAGAAATATATACAGGGTGAGCACCTTAAAAAAATAAAATTTTCTTTATTTTTGCATAAACTGGTATGAGAGAGTGTGGAGTTTAAATCGCAGTCGACTACATTTTCTTAATTCGAGCGAGGGAAGTTTCGCGTAAACCCCTTTATAGATTTTTTTACTTTATTATTTCTGCACATTCATTATTGCACCACTCATTTATTACTTTCTTCTGCCTTTATTTCACTATTACACAGATTAACTTAGTTTTTCAACTTCCCATTTTTGATTTATTTCATTCATTATCTTGTCCTTCATTATTTTCTGTTCCGTTTAGGTATGCGATTACTAAAAAGTGATCACTGTCAGCATTTACTCCTCTATGTTTCCTTACATCTGTAATTAATTTCTTTTTCGTTATGAGTATGTGACCAATGTGGTTTCTATTTTCACTGTTCCGGCCAGTTTTCACGTCTCACCCATGCTATTTTATGATTTTTCTTGTGCTTAAATCTTGTTCTGCTAATTGCTTTTGTCTTTGCCCATTCTCATTGGTGAATTTATGTGTTGTGTGTTTGCCAGCTATTTCTTTTATAAAAATTCTCTTTTCTTATTATGGCATTAAAATCTCCAAGTAATTATTTACAGAGCGATTTGATAATCTCTGAAGCTTTTTTGTGGCTCTTCAATAATCATGCTATTTCTTTGCGTATTTCGCCATATTACAAAATGTTCTAATATTTTTTATTTTCTGATGTGGCGAAATACCCAGAGAAATAGCATGAGAGCGATTTGAATTACATTATATTTTCTTTTCGTTTTTTGTTACTATATAGCGTATCCCATTTTTTACTTGTTCCTTTTACCAGAATATAGTAGTGCAAATTCACTCTTATTTATTTCCCCTTGCCCTTTCCACTTTATATCTTGTAGCGGTGTTATGTCTATTTTATATTCCATGTACCTATTTGCATTCTTTTTTAATAGGATTTTTTGTTATTATTTTCTTGTTTTTATGTTATTTTAATTAGATAAAAACTATGTTCTTCCTCCCCCTGCTCAGTGCCTCAACGGCTTATTATTTCTCTGCTATCATACTTACAAGTTTGTAGGTAACACTATTTATTACACCCTATATAATGGGTGGGGACTGAATGCAAGGAAATGCATTGGAAACCACGTTTATATGCATATTGCTGCTTTATTTATATATAAATATCTAAAAATATCAAAGTAGTAAGTATCTATTTTAAGCAGTATATTTAAAAATAGACAAAATGATAAAAACTAACCAATTGAATAAAATGTAGCATGTATGCTCAGAGATTTGTGATTCTAATTTTCAAGCGGGATACAGTGTTACAAGTTTTATTTTTACCTGTGAAAAATGTACTATTTTACATTTGTAGTACTGTGTAAAGTTATGTAAATATTTTTTAGTAGTAGGTAGCTGGTTATTAATTGAGCTAAGATTAAATTTTTTAATTTCAGTTTTTCTTATCCCTAATACCCTAAAAAGCTGATTTTATCCAATGAATAACTTTTAAACTAATCATAGCATTGCTTATAGTATGTATATGAATACATAACCAATGATAAAAGTTGGTAGGTATTTAGATTATGCTGTGTTGTGAACTGCCATCTTCAAGGTCAAACCTTTTATCATGGTACAAATAACATTGTTACATAATTCTGATTTCATTAGCCTTGGTTTTCTTTAGGCCAGCTGTGATACTTCATTTAAAGGAGAAAAGTATTATCATACTTATTAATCATTTAAATTTTAATCTGAGGAATAGATAATATGAATCTGATAAACAAGAACTAAACATTTTCCTTTAGATTTATTAGGTACCTATTTAAAATTAGATATAATACTCTCATTTACGCTATTTTATTTATACATAGTGCTGTGGCTTCCACTATAAGTACACTGTAAAATGGCACCGCAACGGTCAGCACGTAGATGGGGAGAGACCGACGACGGTAAGCTAGTTTATTTTTAAATTATCAATTTGCAATGACTATTTGACTAACTTTATGCTATTAGTGGCTAATGCATAACAATTTTTTAAAGGATTGTTTGAATTTGTGTCTGTAACAGCAGACACGTTAGAAGGTGGCATGAATGTAATGCGCGGCTCATTTTTCCTGCACGAAAAAGTATGTATAGGTGTTGAACTACCAAAACACCCAGAAGCTGCAGTTGAATTAGAGGAACTATCATTAAGAGCTGCAAGAGACGGCGTTTCTTTGGTTGCTGTTGAAAAATCAACAGGTAAAGTGGCAGGGGTAGCTTTTAACAAACTGCAAGTAAGTAACCAAGTATTTAAAAATAAAAGTTCATCTACCATTAACCAGTTATAGGTGAAAGCAGACGGTCAAGACACTTATTTCGAACAGTACGCATCTGGATGCAAACATGCTTCCTCTAGAGCTCTGGTGCAATTTATGAATGATTCCGATGCCGTTGTAGATCTGTTTAAATTGTGCAAAGCTACATGCTTGCTCGAGTTGATGTTTGTAGCAACGCTGCCTGAGTTTAGGGGCAGAGGGATTGCCAGGAAGTTATTTGAATATTCAATAGTGCTTGGAAAAGCTTTGTTATCTGGGGAAAATGTTAAAGTTGCTATCAACAGTGATCCTTTGCCAATTGAACCAATACCGAGTGTAGTTTCTGCTATCTTTACTTCAACCGTAACTCAGCATTTGGGTAAAACTATGGGGTTTGTACGAGCAGCTGAAATAAGTTATGAGAAGTTTGTGTTCGAAGGAAAAACTTTTGCTAGTCGAATTGGACCTGATACACCTACCACTACTGTGGAATATAAACTTTTATAAGAATGAATATAGGTAATTATCAGATATAAATTAAATAGTATTAAGTAATTAATATGTAAACAGTATGTTTAAATTTGGTTCAGAACTGGTGAGATGATTTTTTAATGTTGTTCTTTGAACTAGACGTTATCCAGCCTACATAGAAATGTTATAGGTATCTTAAATATGTAAGATATAATCAAACATGTATACAGATGGCAAAATGTTTTATGAGTGATATTAATATACATTTTTTATATGATATATTGTACTGCATAGAAAAATCGACAATTCTTTTAAATTTTTAAGACAATTAAATTTTTATATTATGTCTATATGTAAGTTTGCGATATGGCAATATTTACAAATTATAAGTAATCTTTCATGGTACAAATGTATTGTATGTAAATGTAAAATGTCTCTATTTGTGTTTGAATGTCAAATAATGTTATAAATGTATGGAATAGTTTGCTGCAGATATTCTAATAAATAGTCGAATATAATTATTTATATATGAGGGTAAGACTGAAAATTTTGGGAATCGGGTACTTCTAAATGTATTGGATGAATGAAACATGCATATTTGTAAAATTTGATATTTTTGTAGCTAGTAACCCTTGACAAAACAAAAACCGTCAAGCATTGTCATGATAGCGACATTTCGAAGTAAACAATATTGTGAAAATCATTAATTTAACACAAGAACACTTTTGAGCTATGATTTTGTATGATTTTAAGATTGGTCTAATTCACCAAAAATGTGAGGAAGCGCCATCAAAAACGACAATTTATAGTTGGTACCAAGAATTTAAATTTGGTCGTACTAGTCTCAGTGATGAGTTCCGCAAAGGTCGGCCAGTAACAGCTGTGACACCACAAAACATTGATGCTGTGCAGGCAATGATTTTGGAAGATCGACATGTAACATCTGACGAGATTCAGTCAACCTTAGGCATAGGTAGAAGTCAAATACATTTAATTTTGCACGACCATTTGGATGTGAGAAAGCTATGTTCACGTTGGATTCTACACAATTTGACCACAGCACAGAAAACGAATCGTGTTGAGTGGTGCAGGTGCATAATAATAATAAGCTACACATTTCCGACTAAATTTAAGCTGTTGCGAACTCTCGAATCTTTTTATTGTGCAGGACTAATTCACGTTTTTTACTTTTTTCTTCTCTTCATAGATCTGGGTGCGTTTTCGCTTTCCATGCAACTTTCCTCCATTCTTTCCTGTTTTCTCTTACTTCTTTCCAATTCATTATTTTCATTTTCTTAATGTCTGCTTCTACTTGTTCCTTCCATCTTAGTTTGGGTTTTCCTTTCGGTCGTGTGTGTAGTGGTGTCCATTCTGTGATTACACTCTGTGGAGATGTTTCTTCTTTTTTATATATGTGTCTGTACCATCTAATTCTTTGTGCCTTGTATACTCTTATGGTTCATTAGTGGTCTTATCTCATCTTCCTGTTGCTTCTTTGGTCCCATGATTGTTTTCATAATTTTCCTTTCAAAAATTTTTAATTGTTTCACTTCCTTTCTTGTCAAGTTTGCCGTTTCTGTTGCATACATTACAACTGGTCTTATCACTGTCTTATAGAGGGTGTTATGGAAATGAGTGCAAATATTTTAACCAGTGATAGAGCTCACCAAAACGAACAACTTTTCTATTTATCGTTTTTCATTTAATCGCATATTTTCTTAATCATTTATCTCCTCTAAATTTGATGATCCGCTTGGTAAGCAAATGTAAGTTAAAGGTGCACGACACAAGTATATTAAAATTGCAAAGTTCTTGCACAAAAAACATGCAGTCAATAACTTACCTACCTCAATTGATAAAGTACGTTAGTGACCAGATGTGAACTGAATGTTTTATCAGTACCTATGCAGTTTTTGTTGGTTTGCATATCAAAGAAATGCTTTTTGTGTTTTGCGCCATTAAATTAAAATATTACCTATTCCACAGGCGGGTATGCATTTTTAGAGTAAAATTTTTTTGAATTTTAACTCAGTTTTAAGGACGTTTTTGAAAAAATGATAATTGAAGAAGTTGCTCAGTTTAGCCAGTTCTATTGTGGGTTAAAATATTTGCACTCATTTCCATAATACCCTGTATACTTGTATTCTCGTCCTTCTGCTTAGCCTCTTATTCTTCAATAAGCTTTTGTTTGCATATAGTGCTTTATGTACCTGATGGATTCTATGTTTTGTGTTCACTCCTCCATTTCTTTTATGCATCAGGAATCCGAGGTATTTATATGTTTCTACCTCTTCAAACTTGTACTTATCAGTTATTATTTCCCTGAATGTTTTTTGTTTCCTATTGTAACGAATGTATTTTGTTTTATTTTCGTTTATTTCAAGGTCTTTTTCTTTTGACTTTTTTTCTATTGTATTGAATGTACTTTTTAGTTCATTTCTTCTTCTTGCTATTATTGCAATGTCGTCTGCGTATCCATTTTTTGGTATAGGCTTTATTAGTCCAATTCCCCATTCCTCCAGCATTTCTTCTTTAGTCCATGTTTGTTCATGTTTCATCATTTCAGCGCATATGTTGTCGCTTCAGGGTACTCTTTCTAGGGTTCCTAGTTGTTCTTTCGGTGTCTTTTCTACTTCTACTATTATATGATTATCCTATTTATATAAGTTACTAAAATAGTACTTCCATTCTTCTTTCTCAATTTCGTCCAGTGTTCCGTTGTTTTTACTTCCCTCATCTGAAAGACGAAGGAAGTATTGTAATCACGAAAAAATCACCTTTCAAGATTTCTTCAGATCTTCACGTTTCAGGGTCCCTAGATGCTAAAAAAGAGGTTTTCTTAATTCCGTCTGTCGGTCTGTTGGCGGTATAACTCAAAAACTATTTGTTGGAGGAAGATGATATTTTGCATAAACATTATATATACAGTGTGGAAATAAAGTAACTTATAAATTCATTAAGTTCGTTGATATTCATTTTTATGAAAAAATCTCGAAGGAGTGTACAGATTTTGACTATAGGGAATATTTTCAGCTGATCTTCAGTTTCTTATGTAATTTTTTTTCATGATATGACGTCATCGACTTTTTTTTTTAATGACAACCTGTATTTTTTATTATTGATTTTGGTAGCACTTTTTATGTTGCTTTCAATGATATGTTACATCTGAAAAATGGTCTTAAAGTTGAAATATTAAAAACCAATGAAATGGGCAAAATAAATCTAGTTACTGGTGCCTAAAACAAAAAACAGTTAGTTATATGTCAAAATTAAACAATTTGTAAATGTCATAACAAAATAAGACTCCTTCGCTTTTTCTAAATTACAATTTACCTTTAGCAAACTATTTTATTAATAAAAATGGTACAATTAAGCGAGACAGAGAATTGAATTTTTTATTATTTATTATTGTGTTTTTCAATTGTTTTTTTAAATTTCAATAAAAACGAATGTGCCGTCAATGACTTTCTGTCAAACGTAGGTAACTAGATTTATTTTGATAATTTCATTGGTTGTTAATATTTAAACTTTAAGACCATTTTTCTCGATTTTTTTTTAGATGTAACATATTGAAAATGTTATATAATTGAAAACAACATAAAAAGTACTACCAAAATCAATAATAAAAAAATACAGGTTGTTATTAAAAAAAAAGTTGATGACGTCATAACTTATAAAACAAATAACTTAGCAACATAAAGGTGGTTGTATGTCCTATAATTAAAATTGCTATACCCCTTCAAGATTTTTTCATAAAAATTAATATTAACTAAGTTAATGAAGTTATCTGTTACTTTATTTCCACACTGTATATACCTGGCATGAAACTGGTACAATTTCATACATATACAGGGTGAGCACCTTAAAAAAATAAAAAGTTGTTTATTTTTGCTTGAACTGAGGAATACATAAAAGTACTAATTTGTACATATAGTCTGTTCACTAAACATAAAAACACAAACTGGCCTTTGATTTCTAAAATGTCATGAGTGTACTTCCAAAATTCATCTTTTGTCTAGGAATGTACTTACAGAAAGTTACTAAAACAAATAGGGTAAGAGTGTGACATTTAATTAGCATCTGTCATAACTACTTTTAGGATGTTAAACAAATACTGTGTTGGATACTATTGATGGAGCATTTATTAATAGGTTTTTTATTAGATTTTATAAAAGTTCAGGCAAGAATTTTCAGAGTAATACGTACAGCTGATTGCAAATAAAAGTGGGACAAGTCTTGAGACTCCTTTTTGCGTTTTTAATAACCTGTGAAACTTTCTCTAACTTATATTTCCGTAGGTGAATACATAAAATATTATTAAAGATAGAAGCATAAGAAAAGGAACATAATTACGAGTATTTAATATGTTATTGTACTTCATATTACAATATTACATATTAGCTGTCCCAGTTTTATTTGCAATCAGCTGTACATTGACGCTGAAGTTATGAGATTTATTAATTGTCATTTATAAATTCAAAGTCGTCTTTATGCAGGTGTGGAAACCTTTGCAAAACAAAATACAGAATGCCTAGCATAAAAATCTTATGTATATAACTTCAAAAATTTTTTAATGTTTTTGTGTTTACTGAATGGCCTAGTGCTGGCTTTATCTTTGCCAAAAATGGGGATCAACAAATACAGGATAGCTATTGTACGAGACAAAAACGAACAACGAATAAGTGATTTACGTTAAAGAGACCTGGATCGCAAGAATTGCCAGCGCGGGCGCGGAGCAGTTGCCGCAGCCGTAGTTCACCGGCGAACAAAGGAATCTAATGTTCGGGCTGGTTCGCAGGCACTAGTTCGAATTTCATTAAGGATATTTTTTTTTATTTAAAAATTGAATTTAGTATTATTAGGAACGTGAAGATATTTTAACCCACAGTTTCCTTCAATTTTTAAAATTATTTAGTGTCACAACGCCCACTTGTTGTCTTTATGAAAGTATCCTCATAATACCGGGTGACTATAAATGATTGAGATTTTTTTTCTTAGGTTGGCACTGTTTATGTTGGTGACACTGAGAGTCTATGTCAAATTCGAGGTTAGCAGGTTAGGTTTTTTCGTCAGTTTTGACACAGAATGACGCAAAACCCATCCTGCGAACATTAAATTTGACATTTATAGTCACCCGGTAGTATATTATATCATGAGGGACTAAAGTGCACCATTTAATCCTGCGAGCGGAGTGTGTTGCCTCGAGGGCGAAACCCGAGGGCAACAACTACTCAAGGGATTTAGGCACTTTAGTCCCGAGGTATATACGCTATTTTTTGCACTTTTGGGAACATTATCATCAAACATTTCCAAAATTTGGAATCTGTCAATTTGGAAACTGACAATTACAATTTATTAATAACTGAATTGCAGCAGGTCCTGGATAGCCTGAATCAGTTGGCAGTACTGAAGTGTATTGTCAGCATAAGTCAAATTCGAGATTTGCAGGTTAAGTTTTGCGTCAGTGTGTGTCAAATGACAAACAAAACCTAACCTACTAACCTCGTGTGTACATAAATTTACCATAGTTAAGGTCATGCTGTAAAGAATAGAAGGTGTAACGTTCCGCAGAATGTGGGCGGATCTCAAATTCAACTATATGTTTTCCCGCTGCTGATCATGTAAGTCAGTGATACAGCCTTAGTAACAAAACGTGTAAGTCGGTGATTATATTTGTTTGCTGCTTTTTCTTGACAACGGAACTTAATATTATTATTAAGTTCCTAGGACAATAAAATTAGCAAAGCAAGATGCAGATTGAGACGTTTTGTTTAGAAATTGCAAGTGTTGATGTGACGTGTGACACTCATAGGTAACACGACTCACGAAAATTAATCGTGGTGACAGGTGACAAACCAAACGATTTTTTCAAAAATCTAGGAAAATTTCGATAAGCAGCGGGAAAAATATAATAAGATAACTCGGAATGTAACGCCTATTAAAATTTTCGGCAGGCAACAGGCCGCGACTTTGTCTTGGCCTGTACTTACTTACCTCAAATGTTAATAGGTCCTTACATTCCTTGTGACTTAAATAGCTATTATCGAAAATACAGCTTTGCTCAATTTTGTGTCACAGCGTTCACTGCGAGGGAAGTTTTAAGTAAAGCTCTTTACAGATTTTTTCTATTTCGTTTTCTTACGTGTTGATACAATGTGGTTAGATTAGTGTTTCCGTTTTCCTTTTCTGTTTCCTCCAGTATTTTATTTATCCATATTTTTTTTCTTCTTTATACACATTTTGTCTGATTCTTTTCTTTTTCGCTGATAATCTAACTTGTCTTGTTCTTCCTCTGTATCGAGCCATTTCTTCCTAGCATTTTTTTTTATACAGTTTTCACATTCTGTATCAAACCTGTAGTTTTTTTATATTTTCTTGTTAAGTCCAATTGCATTATCTGGCGCCTCTATTATTGTATTCTTAATTTGATTCCAGTCTTCTTCTATATTTTGTAACTTTTATTTTAGTTTCTAATTTCTCTTTATTTCCTCTTTATATGTTTGTGATACCATTTCGTCTTTTAGTTTCCATATTCCATCTTTTTTTCTTCATTTCTTTTCTCTCTTGGGTTTTTCTTAATTTTACTTCAGTTATCACTAAGAAGTCATCAGAATCTATATTTGCGCTTCTTTACGTTTTTACATTGTTAACAGATTTGCAGTGGCTTCTTTTCATTAACATGGTCGATTTGATTACCATCTTTTGCATTTGGGTGGATCCATGTAATTTTATGTTCTCGTTTATGTATAAATTTAGTGTTTATTACTTGCATTTCGTTTGCGGCTGCTAGGTTGCATAACATTTGTCCGTTGTTATTCGTTTTCATATGTACTGTTTGTTTCCATGTTACTTCTTCTAACCAATCTTCTTTTTCGATTTGTGCGTTGAAATCTTCAATTAACATTACGACATCATGTTTGTATGTTTTTTCAATAGTTTCTTCAAGTTTTTCATAAAACTTGTATTTCTCATTTTCTTCTGCCGTTTCTGTTGGTGTATATACGTTGATGATTGATTAATTATATCGTTTGCTCTTTATTCGCATGTATGAGATTTATTCATTAATGCCCTTAAATAGCATTACTTCTTTTTCATTTTTTCTCTTACTATGAAAGCTGTTCCTCCGTATCCTTGTTTGTCTTCGTTTGCGTACCAGATTGCCTATCCTCCTTTGTCTACTTTGCCTATTCCTCCCCATCTTATTTCTTGTAGGCATGTTATTTCTACTTTATATTTTCTCAGCTCTGTTGCTGCTTCTTTCAATTTGCCCCCAATCCCTAACAACTGGAGAAAATATCGGCTTATACTTTAACACTCAAAACAAACGAAAGGCTTTTTTTAAGATTTATGATTCTTCTATAACTACGAATAATTATCTGTATCTAGCTATTAAACTAGGAGTGTTTAATTGTCCTTTCTGAAAACAAAATCAAAAGTAATATTAGACCCCACCCATATATTAGAAAGTATTTTGGGTTAATGGGTAAAAGTGAAAAGAGATAAGGGTCTTAAAAACCGCAAAAGTTAGAAACGTTAAAATTTGCAGGCTTCACCGACTTACTATGTACTAGACAGCCAGTAAGATGGAGTTTTCTGAAATTTCAATCTTAAGGGGTATAAAAAAGGTAAACATGTTTTTTTTTAGCCTGCAGTTTTATCCGCTTAACCGACCACTTAAGAAGTGTCACTCTAAACTACTGCAGACAGGAAGTTGAAATTCCGCAAATTAATTCCTTTCATAAATAGATTTTTCTTCGGTTTTTTGGAATTCAACCCCTAATGAGGTTAATTGGGATGTATATGCTTTTTTAAACATCACCATAATGCCGTAACTACTGCAGAGGATGTCTTAGTATAGCGTGGAAATAACTCATCAAGTAATGAGGATGCCTAGCGATGGGGGATGCCATATAGGCATATATACAATAGGATGTGAGATTAAAGCACGGGTTGTCGACTACGTAGTCTTGTACTGGGAAAGGTGTCAGGTTGTAAATTCCGACCAGCATGAGGACAACTACCCGGAAGCAAAGCGTACAGGGCTGTTATGTCTCGGGGGAAGAAGTCGATAAAGTTTGGTCATTTTAGAAGTTTACATTTTCTAATACCATTAATCAGATTTTTTCCCAAGCCCCTGATCGTCATTTGCTAAACCGACTTCTTACCATGTACTGCATTTTGCAGGCTATTAAATCCATGCAAAGCTCAAGTGCTCTGTTAGTTTCTATATATTTTAAAATTAATTTTCGTACAGTATTAGTGGTTAGCACGTCTATTTAGCATTCGGTAGGTTGTGGGTTTGATTCCGCAACCATCTGTTCTGATTCAGGTTTTTAGGTGGTTTTCCTGGGGTTCTCTGAGGCAAATGCTGGGGCTGTACTTCTCCGCCTCTCCTGGCCTTTCCTCCATTCTCCACTCCTCTTTTCTCTCCCTATAGCAGCCCGCCTCCAGTTGGGGGAATTGAAATTACCTTGAACGTTTTTACCGTACAGTATTCAAAAATGTACTTCTTATCACATGTCATAAAAAAACTACCTATAGTATATAGTGTGTGTGATGGCATACAGAATATAGCGAAATGCCAATGGTAAATTTTGCTAAGGGTTAGGTAATGAGGGCCGTGCATAACTTGTTCTGTGCAGCGATGCATTGTCGAATCTGTCTTTTGTTCGTATAACATGCATTTGTTTACATCGTTCTGCTCAAGGAATTTATCAACCTAGATTACCTTATTTACAGTGGCATTTTATTTTTATTTATAACAAAAATTAACAATCTGTAAATGTTTTTGGAGGGCGCGATTTTCTTAGGTTCTATATTTATTTAGCCAATAATGACAACTGCATTGGACAACAAAGTTAATTGAAGTTAAATCTTTAAAACAGTAATTTTGTTAAGTTCTGTAAATGAGTTTATTTCATTTTGGAACTATAATTTTGTTTATTGGCCCTCGATAGAGGGCGTAAAATGGTTTTTTTCTTCAAACGGCAGTAAAATATGGCATTATACTGCTGGATTGATGATGCTAAACTGTCACTTTATTGCCAAGCGGCAGATAATATTATCTGCCGCTGACGAGCGGCAGATAAAGTTATTATCTGCCGCTGACGACTTTATCTGCCGCTCGACAGCGGCAGATAAAGTTATTGTCTGCCGCTGACAACTTTATCTGCCGCTCGTCAGTGGCAGATAATATTATCTGCCGCTGACGAGATCAAGTAATTTTCTTCGAATTTTGTTCACAAAGTTGTAAATAATTTGTTGTAAAAACGTTTGAAGAAAAAATACTATATGTTATTCGGAGCAAAAGTATCTTTATGTGGCTCGGCTGTACTTATCTGCCTCGCAAGCTCGGTAGACAAACTGTCCAGCCTCGCCACATAAAATATAACTTTTGCTCCTAATAACATACTATACTATTATAGCCCTAGAGCCTATACAGTTGTTAAGCAGTATAACAAGCACCAACAATGTAGTTTAGCAACACCAACAATCTGCATAGAAACCATAGCACACCAAAAATTCGCAGCATCAGCACAACTATGATGCAGTAGTCTGTAGCCAAAATACTGAATCTTTAAATTTTGTCCATTTTGAGGACTAAAATGAAATAAAACGTTGTATGTACCACGTGCCTAATCACGATTATAGCTCTCGGGAAATTTAAAGCTCTCCGCTTTGCGTCGCGCTTTAAACATTCCCTCGTGCTATAATCTATTGATTATGCCCTTAATACATAAATAACTATTGTGTGAATCAATTACTGGAATACTACCATCTTGTGACAAATTATAAAAAATCAGCATTAAAAAGCGATTGCTATTTGAATATTTTAACACTAAATAACAGTTTATTTATCAAAATAGAAAAATGTATACAAAGATGATATTTTTTAGAATGCACCCTATTTCGATAATATAAAAAGTAATCTATATATATATATATAAAGGAAAGTCATAACCCTGACTAATCAACGCAGAGCTGAAACCACTGGTACTAGAAACTTGAAATTTGGTTGCAAGGTTCAATTTGTTACGTAAGGTAGTGCTAAAAAGGGATTTTTGAAAATCGACCCCTAAGGTGGTGAAAAATGGTAAAATTTGTTTTCACGAATTCCTCAATATCTCTTACACCCGATAAGATATCAATTTGGTGTTTATTTGCAAAGATTACCAATGCAAGTACCTAGAAATGTATTTCAGGATTTTGCCTTATTCAACCCCTACAGGTGCAAATCTGAATTGGGGGTGAATTAAAGAACCCTTCGTATCTTCTATGTTTATTGAGTTAGAACATTCTTTTTTGGCATATAGATGTATTTTTAAAATACTTACAAAGTGGTGTAAGGAATTTAAAAAAATTTAACCCTAAAGGGGTAAAAGAAGGAAAAACTGAAAAGAGGAAGGGGGGTTAAAAATTTTTTTTTTTCGTTGTGAGTTCCATTTCACAATAAAATGGGTTAAACGCGATTTTTTGCAATTCCGCCCCTACGGGGGTGAAAAGGGGTAAAATGTGTTTTCACGAGTTCCTCAATATCTCTTAGACCCGACGAGATAGCAACTTGGTGTTTACTTGCAAATATTATCAATGCAAATACCTAGAGACGTATTTTTGGATTTTGCCCTAATCAACCCCTAAAGGTGCAAATCTGGATTGGGGGTGAATTAAAGAACCCTTCGTATCTTCTATGTTGGTTGAGTTAGAACATTCTTTTTGGCATATACAAATTTCTCAATATTTCATAAGGCCTTATAATGTATCAATTTGGTTTTATTTAGAAAGGTTACCTATACAAGTTCCTAAAAACGTAATACAGGATTGTGCACAGATCAACTCCTAAAGGAGCGAAATTGGTTTCAGGGGTATATTATAGAACCTTTCGTATTTCCTGTGGTTTCTAATGACCATGGTTTTTGGACATATGTGTTTTTTAAATCTTTAAAAAGTGGTTTAAAGTTTTTATTCTAAATTTAATTGTGAAAGGAGTAAAAGTAAAAAGAAGTTAAAAAAAAGGTTAAAGTTATTGATTTTTTTCCGTGTGTCCAGTTTAGAATAAAATGGAAGGATTTCCGAAATTCCACCTCCAAGTAGTGGAAACTGGTATGTTGCTACAATTTATGAATACAACATTTAATAAGTACATTTATTATTATTATTCTCATTGTTATACTAAACCTATAGTTTTATCAATCTATATAAGGAGAACGACAATTACATATACATTTCCAGAGGATACGTGAAGCATAAAAGGGTTATGGAGAACTTTTTTTGCAAGAATTTTGTTTCCTTTTTACCTACAATATTGTTTTGCAGCGTTTGTTAGTTTAGCGTATTCAGTGAGAGAGGAGGGGAGCATTCTAGAATTCGTTTAGGATTTAAAAGAAAAAACATTTGTAGCCCGTACGAAGAACGGGTATCTTGCTAGTTGAATATAATAATGTCATTGATAAAATTTAAATGATTTATTTAATTTCAAACAGAGGGTGATTGTATTAGAACTTTTTGACGGACAAGAATTTGATTATACAAAGAAGCCTGGTTTATTCAAAAGCTTTGTTAGCTGTTTTAGTTTTCTCGTCAAGCTCATGTTTCTGTAACAAAATAAAATACTTTATGATGTACGGCACAGTTAATGAGAAAAACACGGCAAAATGCTTTGCATCATGATGTATTTAATTTCTTGACAAAAAATATTAGTTCTATGAAAGAACTGGAAGAGCTAAAAAGCTTTTAAATAAATCAGGCTTTTCATTAGATATTTTTCTCCGTTACAATGTTCTAATAATAACATTTATAAGGGTTGTTACTTTCAACCCGTTAGAGTCATATGTAACAATTAAAAAGCATTTCATAAATAAGTATGTTATTGGTAGAACTTATCTGCCAATTTTCACTTTAATACCCTTTTCCAGTTTTCAGTAATATGACAAAAATGCCTAATTTTAACTCCACTCTTTAGGAGGGTGTAATTCGGAGAGGAGAGATTGAAAAGAGAAGTTTATATATAAAATGTTAATGTTTTTTGATAATACATACCTACATGTTATTGTAATATATCAGTCAGTAATGGTAATGTAGCTACGATTTTGGGAGAGACTTGTTCCTTGAATTTTGTTTAGCGGTGGCCATCTCAAACCTAAAAAGCCAGAGAGGGGTATCGAATCTTTTCTGGAGTATATTACAACTTATTATAAGGAAGTGAAATAATTTATTACTGTATTTTTAAAATGAGACATTTATTGGTGCAAATTACAGATGCTTTATACAGCTTGTATTAGAAATACTTGTCTTAATTTGTCAAAAAAGTTTTATTGTTGAAAGCCACCAATTAATTTCGATACCGAAAGCCTAGTTTGGCCAAAATTATGGAGCAAAAAATTTACGATTTTTGAAAAAAGCTATAGAGAAAAGTTTATCAACTTGGTGAGTCCTGCCATAAGTTAAAATTAACACATGTATTTCTGATGCACCCTGTATATTTTAATTTCTCAAAAGCAATCTTTTGATACATTTCCTGTGATGATTCGTAGGCCGGCAGGTTTAAAAATACATGCAAATAACAAAGCGCATTTTAAGCAAATATTAAAATAAATTTACACTATTGACACAAAAAATGTACGAATTTACATTGATGTAACGGTAGTTCATACAGAGTTGAATTGTCGATTTTTATTCCAGACAAGTAAGGGTTGATTGTACAATATTTTTGTAGATTTTGGGAGGGGCTTCAGCCCCTCGAGCCCTGCACTATCATTCATAACAGTACTGTCTGGTTGATCGCAATGTCACCCATAACAGCCACAGTCGTTAAAATTTAACAGCCACGGCTACACTACCAAATTACGTTGTTTTAATTTATTGCAGAACGAATTTGTAAACATTCGTTGCTACACTACTAAATTACGTGCGGAATTCATGTTACTAGAAAATTTTATTTATATTAAAATCACATCTTAAGCTTTGTCACTTTTAGTGGATATTACGAAAACTAATAAATAACATAGGTCGGACTCGTCCTATTAGCTTCGGCTACAAAATATATCCTCGTTCGTTATATGCTCAATATTGGCTTAATACCTTTATAGTATTTATCTTCGTGGTTGTTGTTATAGACTATTAACCAAATTAATTTTAGTATCATTCAGAGCTTCATGATATTACCGCACTCAGTGCGGTAATGGATATTATGGCACTCTTTTAAAAAAAATACATTGAACCAGAATTTATTGATGAAGATAAAATATTCAACAATACACGTTTGTTTATGGCAATCAAAGATGCTCATAATCAAACTTGTATCGTTAATATCTATTATCTTCATCAGTGTTGTTATAGACTCTTAACCAAATTAATTCTAGTATCGTTAAGAGCTCAGTGCGGTAATGAATATTACCGCACTCAGTGGGGTAATGGATAGATATTACCGCACTCTTTTTGTATAAAGAAATACATTGTACCAGAGTGTATTGATGAAGATAAAATATTGAACAACACACGTTTGCTTATGGCACTTAACGAGACTCGTTTGATTGTCGCAAAACTCGGCTCACCGCCTCGTTTTTGGCAATCAAACTCGTGTCGTTAAGATGCTCATAATCAAACTTGTATCGTTAATATCTATTATCTTCATTGGTGTTGTTATAGACTCTTAACCAAATTAATTTTAGTATCGTTAAGAGCTTCATTACCGCACTCTTTTTATATAAAAAAATACGTTGAACCAGAGTTTATTGATGAAGATAAAATATTGAACAATACACGTTTGCTTATGGCACTTAACGAGACTCGTTTGATTTCCGCAAAACTCGGCTCACCGCCTCGTTTTTGGCAATCAAACTCGTGTTGGTAAGATACTCATAATCAAACTTGTATCGTTAATATCTATTATCTTCATTGGTGTTGTTATAGACTCTTAACCAAATTAATTTTAGTATCGTTAAGAGCTTCATTACCGCACTCTTTTTATATAAAAAAATACGTTGAACCAGAGTTTATTGATGAAGATAAAATATTGAACAATACACGTTTGCTTATGGCACTTAACGAGACTCGTTTGATTGCTGCAAAACTCGGCGCACCGCCTCGTTTTTGGCAATCAAACTCGTGTTGGTAAGATACTCATAATCAAACTTGTATCGTTAATATCTATTATCTTCATTGGTGTTGTTATAGACTCTTAACCAAATTAATTTTAGTATCGTTAAGAGCTTCATTACCGCACTCTTTTTATATAAAAAAATACGTTGAACCAGAGTTTATTGATGAAGATAAAATATTGAACAATACACGTTTGCTTATGGCACTTAACGAGACTCGTTTGATTGCTGCAAAACTCGGCGCACCGCCTCGTTTTTGGCAATCAAACTCGTGTCGTTAAGATGCTCATAATCAAACTTGTATCGTTAATATCTATTATCTTCATTGGTGTTGTTATAGACTCTTAACCAAATTAATTTTAGTATCGTTAAGAGCTTCATTACCGCACTCTTTTTATATAAAAAAATACGTTGAACCAGAGTTTATTGATGAAGATAAAATATTGAACAATACACGTTTGCTTATGGCACTTAACGAGACTCGTTTGATTTCCGCAAAACTCGGCTCACCGCCTCGTTTTTGGCAATCAAACTCGTGTTGGTAAGATACTCATAATCAAACTTGTATCGTTAATATCTATTATCTTCATTGGTGTTGTTATAGACTCTTAACCAAATTAATTTTAGTATCGTTAAGAGCTTCATTACCGCACTCTTTTTATATAAAAAAATACGTTGAACCAGAGTTTATTGATGAAGATAAAATATTGAACAATACACGTTTGCTTATGGCACTTAACGAGACTCGTTTGATTGTCGCAAAACTCGGCTCACCGCCTCGTTTTTGGCAATCAAACTCGTGTCGTTAAGATGCTCATAATCAAACTTGTATCGTTAATATCTATTATCTTCATTGGTGTTGTTATAGACTCTTAACCAAATTAATTTTAGTATCGTTAAGAGCTTCATTACCGCACTCTTTTTATATAAAAAAATACGTTGAACCAGAGTTTATTGATGAAGATAAAATATTGAACAATACACGTTTGCTTATGGCACTTAACGAGACTCGTTTGATTTCCGCAAAACTCGGCTCACCGCCTCGTTTTTGGCAATCAAACTCGTGTTGGTAAGATACTCATAATCAAACTTGTATCGTTAATATCTATTATCTTCATTGGTGTTGTTATAGACTCTTAACCAAATTAATTTTAGTATCGTTAAGAGCTTCATTACCGCACTCTTTTTATATAAAAAAATACGTTGAACCAGAGTTTATTGATGAAGATAAAATATTGAACAATACACGTTTGCTTATGGCACTTAACGAGACTCGTTTGATTGCTGCAAAACTCGGCGCACCGCCTCGTTTTTGGCAATCAAACTCGTGTTGGTAAGATACTCATAATCAAACTTGTATCGTTAATATCTATTATCTTCATTGGTGTTGTTATAGACTCTTAACCAAATTAATTTTAGTATCGTTAAGAGCTTCATTACCGCACTCTTTTTGTATAAAGAAATACTTTGTACCAGAGTGTATTGATGAAGATAAAATATTGAACAACACACGTTTGCTTATGGCACTTAACGAGACTCGTTTGATTGTCGCAAAACTCGGCTCACCGCCTCGTTTTTGGCAATCAAACTCGTGTCGTTAAGATGCTCATAATCAAACTTGTATCGTTAATATCTATTATCTTCATTGGTGTTGTTATAGACTCTTAACCAAATTAATTTTAGTATCGTTAAGAGCTTCATTACCGCACTCTTTTTATATAAAAAAATACGTTGAACCAGAGTTTATTGATGAAGATAAAATATTGAACAATACACGTTTGCTTATGGCACTTAACGAGACTCGTTTGATTTCCGCAAAACTCGGCTCACCGCCTCGTTTTTGGCAATCAAACTCGTGTTGGTAAGATACTCATAATCAAACTTGTATCGTTAATATCTATTATCTTCATTGGTGTTGTTATAGACTCTTAACCAAATTAATTTTAGTATCGTTAAGAGCTTCATTACCGCACTCTTTTTATATAAAAAAATACGTTGAACCAGAGTTTATTGATGAAGATAAAATATTGAACAATACACGTTTGCTTATGGCACTTAACGAGACTCGTTTGATTGCTGCAAAACTCGGCGCACCGCCTCGTTTTTGGCAATCAAACTCGTGTTGGTAAGATACTCATAATCAAACTTGTATCGTTAATATCTATTATCTTCATTGGTGTTGTTATAGACTCTTAACCAAATTAATTTTAGTATCGTTAAGAGCTTCATTACCGCACTCTTTTTATATAAAAAAATACGTTGAACCAGAGTTTATTGATGAAGATAAAATATTGAACAATACACGTTTGCTTATGGCACTTAACGAGACTCGTTTGATTGCTGCAAAACTCGGCGCACCGCCTCGTTTTTGGCAATCAAACTCGTGTTGGTAAGATACTCATAATCAAACTTGTATCGTTAATATCTATTATCTTCATTGGTGTTGTTATAGACTCTTAACCAAATTAATTTTAGTATCGTTAAGAGCTTCATTACCGCACTCTTTTTATATAAAAAAATACGTTGAACCAGAGTTTATTGATGAAGATAAAATATTGAACAATACACGTTTGCTTATGGCACTTAACGAGACTCGTTTGATTGCTGCAAAACTCGGCGCACCGCCTCGTTTTTGGCAATCAAACTCGTGTCGTTAAGATGCTCATAATCAAACTTGTATCGTTAATATCTATTATCTTCATTGGTGTTGTTATAGACTCTTAACCAAATTAATTTTAGTATCGTTAAGAGCTTCATTACCGCACTCTTTTTATATAAAAAAATACGTTGAACCAGAGTTTATTGATGAAGATAAAATATTGAACAATACACGTTTGCTTATGGCACTTAACGAGACTCGTTTGATTTCCGCAAAACTCGGCTCACCGCCTCGTTTTTGGCAATCAAACTCGTGTTGGTAAGATACTCATAATCAAACTTGTATCGTTAATATCTATTATCTTCATTGGTGTTGTTATAGACTCTTAACCAAATTAATTTTAGTATCGTTAAGAGCTTCATTACCGCACTCTTTTTATATAAAAAAATACGTTGAACCAGAGTTTATTGATGAAGATAAAATATTGAACAATACACGTTTGCTTATGGCACTTAACGAGACTCGTTTGATTGCTGCAAAACTCGGCGCACCGCCTCGTTTTTGGCAATCAAACTCGTGTTGGTAAGATACTCATAATCAAACTTGTATCGTTAATATCTATTATCTTCATTGGTGTTGTTATAGACTCTTAACCAAATTAATTTTAGTATCGTTAAGATCTTCATTACCGCACTCTTTTTATATAAAAAAATACGTTGAACCAGAGTTTATTGATGAAGATAAAATATTGAACAATACACGTTTGCTTATGGCACATAACGAAATTCGTTTGATTGCCGCAAAACTCGGCTCACCGCCTCGTTTTTGGCAATCAAACTCGTGTTGGTAAGATACTCATAATCAAACTTGTATCGTTAATATCTATTATCTTCATTGGTGTTGTTATAGACTCTTAACCAAATTAATTCTAGTATCGTTAAGAGCTCAGTGCGGTAATGAATATTACCGCACTCAGTGGGGTAATGGATAGATATTACCGCACTCTTTTTGTATAAAGAAATACATTGTACCAGAGTGTATTGATGAAGATAAAATATTGAACAACACACGTTTGCTTATGGCACTTAACGAGACTCGTTTGATTGTCGCAAAACTCGGCTCACGGCCTCGTTTTTGGCAATCAAACTCGTGTCGTTAAGATGCTCATAATCAAACTTGTTTCGTTAACATCTATTATCTTCATTGTTGTTGTTATAAACTCTTAACCAAATTAATTTTAGTATTGTTAAGAGCTTCATTACCGCACTCTTTTTATATAAAAAAATACGTTGAACCAGAGTTTATTGATGAAGATAAAATATTGAACAATACACGTTTGCTTATGGCACTTAACGAGACTCGTTTGATTGCCGCAAAACTCGGCTCACCGCCTCGTTTTTGGCAATCAAACTCGTGTTGGTAAGATACTCATAATCAAACTTGTATCGTTAATATCTATTATCTTCATTGGTGTTGTTATAGACTCTTAACCAAATTAATTTTAGTATCGTTAAGAGCTTCATTACCGTACTCTTTTTATATAAAAAAATACGTTGAACCAGAGTTTATTGATGAAGATAAAATATTGAACAATACACGTTTGCTTATGGCACTTAACGAGACTCGTTTGATTGCTGCAAAACTCGGCGCACCGCCTCGTTTTTGGCAATCAAACTCGTGTTGGTAAGATACTCATAATCAAACTTGTATCGTTAATATCTATTATCTTCATTGGTGTTGTTATAGACTCTTAACCAAATTAATTTTAGTATCGTTAAGAGCTTCATTACCGCACGCTTTTTATATAAAAAAATACGTTGAACCAGAGTTTATTGATGAAGATAAAATATTGAACAATACACGTTTGCTAATGGCACTTAACGAGACTCGTTTGATTGCTGCAAAACTCGGCGCACCGCCTCGTTTTTGGCAATCAAACTCGTGTTGGTAAGATACTCATAATCAAACTTGTATCGTTAATATCTATTATCTTCATTGGTGTTGTTATAGACTCTTAACCAAATTAATTTTAGTATCGTTAAGATCTTCATTACCGCACTCTTTTTATATAAAAAAATACGTTGAACCAGAGTTTATTGATGAAGATAAAATATTGAACAATACACGTTTGCTTATGGCACATAACGAAATTCGTTTGATTGCCGCAAAACTCGGCTCACCGCCTCGTTTTTGGCAATCAAACTCGTGTCGTTAAGATGCTCATAATCAAACTTGTATCGTTAACATCTATTATCTTCATTGTTGTTGTTATAGACTCTTAACAAATTAATTTTAGTATCGTTAAAAGCTTCATTACCGCACTCTTTTTATATAAAAAAATACGTTGAACCAGAGTTTATTGATGAAGATAAAATATTGAACAATACACGTTTGCTTATGGCACATAACGAAATTCGTTTGATTGCCGCAAAACTCGGCTCACCGCCTCGTTTTTGGCAATCAAACTCGTGTCGTTAAGATGCTCATAATCAAACTTGTATCGTTAATACTGGGTGATCAATAATGATTGTAGGGTTCGCAACTTCGCTATGGTTGTATTGTTATCAATAATGTATACCGGGACCCACGAAAATATGTTGTTTATCAAAACTTTCTTCCCCCGCGACCATATGCGTGCAGCGTGCACATAAAAATTATAGATCTGTCAATAATTGATGACAGACTGTCATTCCTGTTGCAATAAGTAGATTAATGAAATTATTTCTATAATTCTCATAAACTCAGTCTTTAGTAAGACTAAAACTGCATATCTGATTGCTTTATCTGGTAAGTAGATTATTTACAGAGCTTTGTTGTGAATAAGAAAATGTGAATAATTTTAGGTTACAATTTCTGATGAAAACAAATTTATATTGGAGGCTTGTTTTTGGTCTGGGAAACGTGACCAAAATGGCGTCTGGCAGTATTCACAAGTTCCTTACTTCGCCAAACTCCAGCAGCAATTCGCAAACAATGACGTTAGCTATGAAACTTTCACACATGTTCGTCGCATTATCAACCGATTTTGGGATACTGGCAGTGTCTCCAAGGGTAAATCTCCTGGCAAAAGGCCTGCGCTTAATGAAAAAGCTTTAGAAGATATTCTGGAGAGATAGGAACCAAGCCCCAATAAATATTTAAGGCGACTGTCTGCTGAAACTAGTAATGCGTATAATATGTTTTTATTACTAAATGCCGCGATTATAATTAAATGTGGGGCTTTCGTATGGAACATGCCAGATGGCTTGCCGAAAAAAGCTGCATGTGCACCCATACAACGATGGAATATTTATCACAATATTTCCAGGATAGACTAATAAGCACAGGTCGATGGTCACAAATTGTATTTTTTTGCTAATTTTGTCTCATCTTTGTTGTTATATTGAGTGTTTTTAATAAAAGAAACGTTCTTGTGCTTAAGCGATTTCAATTTTATAATTAAAAATGGTTATATGTTATTTTAGTTCTTCTTGTATGCTTGTTCAATTTTATTAACTTTTTGTGTAACAAAACGTGCACTATGTATAATTTAAAACGTTGCAATTAGTAATTTATTATACAAGACGATAAAGTTAAATTTTATCCACGAGTGAATCGTTTAACGTCGAGACGAAGTCGAGACGTTAATGATTCAAGAGTGGATAGAAATAACTTTATCGTCGTGTATAATACAATATTTTTTCTATAGCAAGAACTTTAACAATTTTAAATGAAAATAATGACAGTCAATCACATTTCAAAATGTCAGTAGCTAGATTGGGTTGCTACGATAATACGAAACTGTCATATTTAATTTAAACAAAAGTTAGAAAATAAAATTACTTTATCTATCCTTGATGTTAAAGTGCTACTTTATCTACCCTTGCTGTTAAAGTAAAACTTGACCTTTTGTTTTAATTTGATAAAAGCACACTTTAACATGTGCTATAGAAAAATAGTAATTTATTATACAAGACGATAAAGTTAAATTTTATCCACGAGTGAATCGTTTAACGTCGAGACGAAGTCGAGACGTTAATGATTCAAGAGTGGATAGAAATAACTTTATCGTCGTGTATAATACAATATTTTTTTCTATAGCAAGAACTTTAACAATTTCAAAAGAAAATAAAGACAGCCCATGACATTTCAAAATGTCAGTAGCTAGACTGGGTTGCCACGATAATGCGAAGCTGTCATATTTAATTTAAACAAAAGTTAGAAAATTAAATTACTTTATCTATCCTTGATGTTAAAGTGCTACTTTATCTACCCTTGCTGTTAAAGTAAAACTTGACCTTTTGTTTTGAGTTGATAAAAGCACACTTTAACATGTGCTATAGAAAAAAATATATTTATTTTTAATATACCACCAGCTTTTAAATTTCTCGCCCAATCTGAAATACCCGCCTGTACGCCACTGGAAATAGTTGGGACCACTGCATGTGCTAAGTGGATAATAGCTTTATTTGAAGGAGGCGGCACATTCAATCATTGTTGATCACCCGGTATCTATAACGTTCTCTATAGTCAAATTTATACCCATTCGGAGTCACGTGATAATCTAGTAATTTTACGTATGTCGATTCTTAAAAATGCAATTTTAGGGAAATAAATGACATTCCGTTTTGTAGGTTATCCTGACATATGCCAATTTCTAAAACAAGGTTGCTACGGGTTTATTCTCTTATATGAAATCAAACTGAATTTACAGGTTAAAGAAAACATAACATGTCGTAAAATGTAAATATAATAAAGATATGTGAGCTGCTACATTAAAAACCTGCTGCGTATAGCAAATTTTAAGTCAATTTCTGTGCATGCATATTCTGTTATAGAACATTGCCATTTGAAGCCTATTTCCTTGCACAATCTATTTAGGGAAGAAACTGAATGTGAAAAATCTCCAGACTCTTCAACCAAGCATTTTTTAGATTTTTTATGGTTACAAATTCTTTAGCTACATACATTTTATATACAGTGTCTTGACTGCTTCGTCGAGTTCCGTTTTTGCATTCTTCACTTTCTGGCTCATATTTTCGGTAAATTGTGCTCTCCGAGATATTTAACGCAAGAGAAGCACGGCGAACAGCGTTGGAGGGTGAAACTGTTGATTTACTATTATTAATATTGTACTCTTCATAAAAAAAAGCATAATATTCAAATTAATTGTTGTGACTGCTCGTTATACCGCATGTCCGATGGTTTCTTTTAATTTCCAGTTTTCGGCTCAACAATTTTAGGTTTTATTACCCTTATCTCAATAACTTACACGAAAAATATAATCTGACAGATTAGAAACGTCAAATTTTTAAAATTAATTTTATGAATCGACATGCCTTTTTTTCAAATTTCTTCCATTTCATCTATTTTACTAAAGATGAACAGAGACAGACAAAAGTCACGTGACTCCGAATGGGTATAATTTTGACTATTCAACACTATAATATATTAGCCAATCACATTGCAGACATTTGCTTTTTTCAACCAATAACAGCAGTATATCAGTGAATATTGGGCACCATGCAAAATATTCACTAAACAATGTACGTACTCAAAAATACATAGCCTTGTTGCGAAGTATCGCTTAGCAACGATGTTCTGTCCTTAGTGATATCACTAAGTTACGTAACACTAAACCCCATCAAACTATGTTTCTTCTTTTAAAAATTTTAAAATGCTGTGTTTTGGAAGTAAATATTAAGCTGAATTTAATTGAGAATGAATAATTATATTAATTGTTGGATTATTTTTCAATAAAGTTAATCGTTATGTATTAATATTGTTAAATAGTCGTCCCAAATACCACTCGAAGTGGATATATTTTTTTTTAAATATTTTGCCATTTCCATAGAAATTATTGCAAATTTCACTCAACAAAATCACATTTAAATGTCACTCGCCTTCGGCTCGTGACATTTTTCATGTGATTTTGTATCGTGAAATTTAAACGCAATAATTTACATGGAAACGACAAAATATTTGTCAAAAATATATCCACTGCTTGTGGTATTACCCTTGACTATACAACCCTAGAAATTTATCGGTCGAATTACAGGACATCCTGTATACTGCTTTGTACTTTTTATTGAATGGGATTTTAATCTAAGGAATATTTGAACACCCGGCAATGCAACTGACATTTGTTGTTTTAGTCATCAGCTGATATATCCATGTGTGGTTATCACAAGAGCAATCACTATTTTGAAATAAGTTCCGTTATAGATATGAGAATTATTAAGCAGTTTTCGGTGATGTAAACTGTTTCAGGGGCATATAATGGCCACGTGGATTTATTTCTTTCTTCTTTCTCTAGTTTCCGGGTAAGTGCGTAGTTTATGAACTTTTAGCTCTATTTGATATTAATTTCTTTTATTAGTGTTCTGTCTGTGGATGTCGCAGTGGAAGAAGTAAATTGTACTATTCGTAAGGATGCGTTGGCCTATACTGTTTCTTCGTTTACTTCCTGTGCCATAACACATTCACGGCCTATAAAACTTTGCGAACAATGTGTCGATAATTACATTAATATGTCAGAAAGTTACAAAAATTTATCAACGGTAAGTATTTTAAAATATGTCGTTTTTGAATTATAAAATAATTTTTAGTTACGAGACAGCGATGGTCCCTGTATAGATGGCTTTGTTAATTTGGATAGGCTGCAAATAATTAAAACCTTATATGACAATAGTCGTGATTTATGGAATCGTGCCAAATGTTATGGTGGGTAGTAATTTTAAAGTCTAGAATTAGAACAAAATGTGGATTGTACATTGTAATTTCCAGAGTGTTTCCAAATCATTGATGGGAAGCTAACAAACCATTCCTCGGTTGAAACAGACACCTTCAATAGTTTATTTAAAAATTTGACTGATTGCATTGGCAGAAATGATGTTAATGCCACAACTTTATGTTCCGTTTGTATGGCTCCATACACTGCATTAAATAATTACTATATCAGTATAAGTAATGAAAATGAGAGAATTGGTGTTTGTATGGATATAGTGGATGTGGTAAGTTTAAATATTTCTCCTGAGACTGTAAGTAGTAAGCTATCAATTTGTTTTATAGATGAATGGCACTAGAGCTTACTGGAGTACAAACTGTTGCAGATTTAGGCATAAAGATGAACGAATTTTTATAGTATCAACAATAATTGTTTGTTTCACTGTAATGTTATTTCATATTCTAACTAAAGTATGTTCGGAGAAAAAAACACCAATAATATTGAAACGTAAGTAAACTACAATAGTTATAAAAAGAAGCATGTTTTTTGACATGTCATGAATAAATTTAAACGTTTTGTGTGTCCTTATGAGTAGCTGCATTTCTGTAAGTATACGCAAAAGGTTTTTGATTTCTTGAGACAAGATTGTAAGTAATATTTTTTGCTTTACTTATTTTTTATGAATCCCCACTGTCGCATTGTCTTATTCACAAAAGTGTTTTTAGTGAAAGATTGAAAGTTCATTCGATACGAGTTATAACATTTTCTTCTTTTTTTGTTTTGTTACGTTTTAAGACTGTAAGGCTAAACTGCAGAATCCGGGGCACATTCCTCTCCTTTTATTTGATTTGCTTCCCTTATAAATTTAGTTATGGTTACTAGAGAAACATAGTTAATAATAATTAATATTAACAATAGGATGGGAATGTGCCCCGGATTCTGCATTTTTTCTGACTGTAATCAGTAGGGTCCGGACAGATTTAATGATAACACAATAAATTCACAAAACTGCAGTGGTTCTCCAAAACAAACTTTGAATTAGATAGTATAAAACATGTAAACTTAGAACAGTTTTATAAAACTTTGATATCACTAGAGATAACTGCAGAATTTGCGGAAACATTTATATCTGTGCAGTTGATCAGGTGACGTGTGACTATCGTTGTATAATATTAGAGTAACCATGCCATGCTTGATCTGCTGCACCATATGTAGTTATGCCGACTTGCTAAACTAAAATAATCATTAGAGCCGCACGAATGGGGATTTATTATTCGTAGGAGTCTCACAAAATAAATATAAATTGCAGTACAGTGAGAAAATAGTACATTGTGTATCTAGGACGAAAAGCGTAACATTCCCAGACGACTGTGAATATTGTTGGGCGAGGCTAATGCCGAGCCCAACAACACAGGAGTCTGGGAATTATGCTTTTTGTCCAAGATACACATACTATTTTTCCGCCAATCGATACAAGTAATTAAAAAAAATTAGGAAATAGTACTCGAATATTCCCTGCCTAGGCCAGGAATATTATTCCTGTACAGTTGTATTGTAAATTACCTAGCAACGGCTGATATAATGGAATGTTTGAATTATTCCTGTACAGTTTTATTGTAAATTACCTAGCAACGGCTGATGTAATGGAATGTTTGACTTTGCTCAACAAAATTTTGTCAATAATGTGACAGTTCTAGTACGATTGGCGGAAAAAATAATTATTTAATTACTTATGCATTATTAAATATTACACACAAGCAACTTGGAGTTATTTTAATAGTGATATTGAAAAAACACTCAAAACATTTTTGATATAAAATAATAAGGCATACGCATTTATTACAATCACTCTAGACATTGAAAAGTCAAAGGGCAGTTGCTGTTAGTGATAGGGATGTCGTACCCGGTATAAAATAAAACCCGGGTACCCGAAAGCAGTACCCGGGTAAACCCGGGTACCCGAAATATATAACAAAAAAGTTCGTGTACATCTGAACATCTAAGGTAACTACAATTTCTTTCTTTTACGCCGGGAGTTTTAAACTGAACTAAATTAAAATAGTACCTACTCACCAATTCAAACTGCAAGTCGTTTGTTATTCGTAAATATTTTCACACTTCCAAGTGCTATCAAATTCAAGTACGTGGCTTTTTTTCCGAAATTGGTAGCAGCATCAACATCACACAGAGGATGTTGATTTTATTTCATCTATACTGACGCGATTTAATGGTACTATTGACGGGTTGAATATTTCCGTGAAGCGGATTTATTGCTTAATATGAAACAAGAAACAACATTATGTGGTATGGATGGTGTGATTCTTGTTATTACTGCATGGTTATGTTTTTCCACAGCTTATTCCTATTATTTTTAAGTCTTGATAATTTTCTCCGAAAAAGGCTGACTTTCTGGAAATTATATAATTTACTAGTCGGGTACCCGGGTCCTGAAAATATACCCGGCTCCACTATTACCCGGGTCGACCCGGGTACCCGCCGACATCCCTAGTTAGTGACGACAATCTTTACTAAATTTTGATCTCCAGAAATATTCCGCGTACGGGGTTAAGTATTTGCTTGAAATTGCTTATTATTAAATCTGTCTAGACTAGTAATCAGTAGTTGTGTACGAGAGTTGTATTGTGTAATTATTTTACATTGTTTATTTTGTGTTGCAGAAACTAGATTTGCGGGTTCGTTTAATCAAGTGTTCAACTGAATGTGATAAACAATTGAATGAAACAAGTAAATACTGATAAGTGACTGAATTTGTTTAATAGCATCATTAAGAAGATATACTGCAGATGTTAAACAATGTAGTTATGTGTTTGTAAATACTTTAGCAAAGTAAGTTATTGTTCGTTGGACAAAGAGCCACATTGTGACAGAAAATAAGTTCTGATTGAGTTTAACTTTATAGGGCGTTTATGAAACGATATATGAATGCATTTGAGATACTCAGTATATTAAGTTTAATGAATTTTAAATGAATGTATTTATTAATATATACTTTTATAACTAGAATGAATAAGAAGTAATAAATGGATTATAATTTTAATGTTCTGAATAGGATATTTTAATATTAGAACAGCTGCTTTATAAACGATACTAGAATGTTTTGCTAAGTTATTGTAGTTTAGTGTCGAAGCTAAAATCTATAAAATGAGGTGTGGCCACCACACGACTTTAATTTACTATGTAACATGCAACATTTTACATACAAACAGGAATATTTACAATTAAAACCAGATTATTTATAATTTTTATAAATTTTGTCAACGTACGATGTCATTGCTTGTCACACCGACAAACAAGACATTAAGCATGTTGTTTAGCGGGCTATAAGTGACATATTACTCATGCAAAAAAGGGTATAAAGTGATCAATTCTGCCCCTTCGTCATCAAAAATATGTAACGCCTTATTCCCATTATTAATTTTGGTAAAAATTTTATTTTGCAAATTATTCAAAAACTACACAACTACAAAACACCTTTTGACAAAAGTTATAGGCAATTATTGTAATGTATAACACTTTTAAAAAAAATATTCCCGTTATTAATTTTTGAGCTTTGTTTTTCTAAATAATTCATTTTGCACAACAAAATAACTTAAAAGCTGTAAATAATTGCATCAAGTTTGATCTTGCTCTAAAGAATTTGGTTTTTATGAAACAATTGTAAAAATTTGCCTAGAAAACGAAAAGATAGTAAGAGAAATACCACTAGGTTGGGCGATTATAGCCAAAAATGTGCATTAGTGGTTTGCTCGCAGTAAAATGAATACGTATATATTTAAGGGTGTTTGCGATGTTATCTCTGTTTGACTGATTTCTTCTACTCAGATTGAAAATTACCGGGTTGTGAAATGAATAGTATATTACACTTCGAGGTGGAAAGCGTTTCATTATTGTCGAGAGATTAAGTAGATAACTTTATCTCGAGACAGGAATTAAACTTTTCACCGAGGTTTGTATACTATTTTACTCACAATCAGTTTAGGTTGATTTATTCAATTAGGTAAGTTTCAAATAATACGTATTTCTACCACAGTTTAATAAGTCACTTTTACAAAGGAATCGGTGACGCTGCTGCCAAGTAACATGACAAGTTTATTGATTTTGACAGCTCAGTAATGTGATGTCAAAATTCCGATTTGGATGACCTTAAACGGCTCCTGGGGGGGGGGGGGGGGGTACTTTCCGATGGTACTAACAGATGGCGTCACTACTTTATCACATGATGAGCTAGTAACTGGCTCTGATGGGTAGCAGAGCCAGTAGATATAGGAGAGTACCGCCATTCTTTGATCCGTGAAAATGCCGCCATCGCCGCAATTTTTGTTCCCATCAGCAAGATATGTCTAAAATTTTATTTGAAATTGGCAAGACTGTAAGTCTGTCTCAAATTCGAAGTTGGCAGGTTATATTTTGCGTCAGTCTGTGTCAAATAACAAACAAAAACTAACCTGCTAACCTCGAATTATTCGTAGACCTGCAGTCTTGCCAATTTTAAGTAAAATTTCGGATTGCAAATAAATGTCAGATTGACGGAATTTTGTTACAAACCTCAAAGTGACGCATATGACAGAGGAACAAACATGGCGGACGTGGCGTTACTCTCCTATATACACTACCTCTGATTGATAGAACTTTGTTCTGCCATCTGATAGTCAAGCTTAGAAATACCCCCCGAGTTACTGTCCCAGGCACTCTAGACAGGTTTCAACATTTGGCATGAGTGTCTCTACTTGTTTGATGTATGTACGCTGGTAAAATTATTGTCGAGTCTGTTTGCAGCTTCTGTAACAATTATGTAATTGTTTTAACATTATTTCCCCAAAAATGTCTGATAGTGAGTTAGAGTGTCACGATCACGATCAGCCTATATCAGTCCACTGCTGGACGTAGGCCTTCCCTATTTCCTTCCACTGCTCTCTGTTTTGTGCTGTGGCCATCCATTTGATTCCTGCGGTTCTTTTGAGATCATCTCTCCATTGTGTTTTTGGTTGGCCAATACTTCTTCTTCCTGTTCTAGGTCTCCATTTCGTTAGCATTTTGGTCCATCGATTGTCTTTTAGTCGTGCTATGTGGCCCGCCCAATTCCACTTTAAATATGCAGCCCTTCTTATAACATCGTCTACGCCTGTTTGTTTTCTAATCCAGTCATTTCTTTTATGGTCTCGCAAAGTTATTTGCAACATCTGTCGTTCCCTAGCCCGCTGTGCAGTTAGCAGTTTACTTGCATTCTTTTTTGTAATATTCCAAGTTTCTGCTCCATAGGTGAATACTGGAAGAATGCACTGATTAAATACCTTCCTAATTCATTTTCTTATATGGGTATTTCGCCACTCTGCAAATTAAAATATTAAATAACGAAAATATTAACAACGAACGTTTCGAGGGACAATCTGCCCTCGTTATCAACGAATAACAATTAAAACTAACAAGAACTTATCTTTTTTTCACTGGAAGAAAAAAAAAAAAAAGGACCAACCTCCAATGAATTTTCTGACATTGACGTTTGTTGATATCTGTACCTACTTGATCTCATCTTTAAGAATCGATAGCCAACTATTGTCTAAAAATATTGAGAAAGACGACACGCATTTTTCTTCTTTAAGTAAAATGTATGCCGTTTCCTTAATTTTTCGCCTTGTTGACATCGATTCTTTAGACAAGATCTTTGTGTTGTCCCATTGTATTTTATGGTTTTCATCCCAAGCATGTTCTGCCAGCTTAGACTTATTGAATTGATACGTTTTCAACATATTTTTATGTTCTTTAACTCTTACTGCTAAAGGCCTGGATGTTTCACCGATATAATATTTCCCGCATTCACAGGGAATACTATATATACAATTCCTTGAATGCTGTTCTTCGTTGAACGGTTTAGTTTTTGTAAGAACTGACCGTAAAGTATTCATCGTTTTGAATACCGTCCTAACATTGAATCTATTTCCAATTCGTCTAATTTTGTCAGATATGCCTGGAATATATGGTATAGTAAGAGTATTATATTTTTGAGTGTCATTCCTTTGTATGTGTGTGGCATTGCTTCGTGTATTGAAAATGTTCCGAACAAGAGTCTCTGGATAGCCATTATCTTGTAAAACATTAATAATAAATTCTTTCTCTTTTTTGAAAATTGTATCATTAGAGCAAACAACTTTGGCTCTGTCGTAAAGACTTTTTACAACGCCTGTCTTTATGTTTTTGTGATGGTTAGAATTAAAATGTAAGTACCTATTAGTATTGGTTTTCTTACGGTATACTGATGTTTCAAAAGTATTTATTGTGCGTGTGATTAGTGTATCAAGAAAGGGTAACTGATTGTTTTGCTCTGTTTCTAATGTGAATTTGATGGAGGTTTCTTTACTGTTAATATGTTCAAGAAATGTGTCCACCTCATCTATATCATGAGGCCAAATTGCAAAAACATCATCGACATATCTCCACCAAACTACTGGTTTGTTGGTGTACGTGTAGACATGTTGTTGTTCAAAGTCTTCCATAAAAATGTTACTAACAATGGGAGATAAAGGTGAACCCATTGCCATCCCGAAATCTTGTTGGTAAAATTCATTGTTTAGTTGAAAGTATGTCGTTTTAATGCATAGTGTTAAGAGTTCCATAATGGTACCAACGTTTAATGTTGTTCGTGTATGTAATGTGTTATCGTTTTGTAGCTTATGTTTAATGATGTTGAGTGTTTTGTCTACTGGAACATTAGTGAAGAGACTAACTACATCGAAACTAACCATTAAGTGTTGTGTGTTTATGTTTGCTTCTTTAAGTTTTTTTATCTCCCATTGTTAGTAACATTTTTATGGAAGACTTTGAACAACAACATGTCTACACGTACACCAACAAACCAGTAGTTTGGTGGAGATATGTCGATGATGTTTTTGCAATTTGGCCTCATGATATAGATGAGGTGGACACATTTCTTGAACATATTAACAGTAAAGAAACCTCCATCAAATTCACATTAGAAACAGAGCAAAACAATCAGTTACCCTTTCTTGATACACTAATCACACGCACAATAAATACTTTTGAAACATCAGTATACCGTAAGAAAACCAATACTAATAGGTACTTACATTTTAATTCTAACCATCACAAAAACATAAAGACAGGCGTTGTAAAAAGTCTTTACGACAGAGCCAAAGTTGTTTGCTCTAATGATACAATTTTCAAAAAAGAGAAAGAATTTATTATTAATGTTTTACAAGATAATGGCTATCCAGAGACTCTTGTTCGGAACATTTTCAATACACGAAGCAATGCCACACACATACAAAGGAATGACACTCAAAAATATAATACTCTTACTATACCATATATTCCAGGCATATCTGACAAAATTAGACGAATTGGAAATAGATTCAATGTTAGGACGGTATTCAAAACGATGAATACTTTACGGTCAGTTCTTACAAAAACTAAACCGTTCAACGAAGAACAGCATTCAAGGAATTGTATATATAGTATTCCCTGTGAATGCGGGAAATATTATATCGGTGAAACATCCAGGCCTTTAGCAGTAAGAGTTAAAGAACATAAAAATATGTTGAAAACGTATCAATTCAATAAGTCTAAGCTGGCAGAACATGCTTGGGATGAAAACCATAAAATACAATGGGACAACACAAAGATCTTGTCTAAAGAATCGATGTCAACAAGGCGAAAAATTAAGGAAACGGCATACATTTTACTTAAAGAAGAAAAATGCGTGTCGTCTTTCTCAATATTTTTAGACAATAGTTGGCTATCGATTCTTAAAGATGAGATCAAGTAGGTACAGATATCAACAAACGTCAATGTCAGAAAATTCATTGGAGGTTGGTCCTTTTTTCTTCCAGTGAAAAAAAGATAAGTTCTTGTTAGTTTTAATTGTTATTCGTTGATAACGAGGGCAGATTGTCCCTCGAAACGTTCGTTGTTAATATTTTCGTTATTTAATATTTTAATTTGCAGAGTGGCGAAATACCCATATAAGAAAATGAATTATGAATTCACGCCACAAAGAAGTTTCAGAGATTATCTTAAATACCTTCCTTTTTAGGGTCATAGGTATGTCAGATTTTAATATGTGTTTGAGTCTGCCAAATGCACACCAGCTTAATCTTATTCTTCTCGTAATTTCTGGTGTTATATTATCCTTTCCGTTTGTAATCAGTTGTCCCAGATATATATAATTATCAACGACTTCTAGTGGATCGTCTTCTAACATAATGCGGATATTTTGGTGCTCGTCCATATTTGTCATTATTTTTGTCTTGGTTCTGTTAATTTTTAGGCCTACTAACTGAGATTGTGTGTTTAGCTCGATTATCATTTCTTGCAGCTCTTCATTACTGCTACTTATTAGTACGATGTCATCTGCAAATCTGAGATGGTTCAAGTATTCACCGTTTATGTTAATCCCTTTCCTGTCCCAATTCAATTTCTTAAAGATGTCCTCCATTGCCGTAATGAAGAGCTTTGGAGAGATAGTGTCTCCTTGCCTTATTCTTCTTTTAATTGATATAGATTTTGTGTTCTCCTGCATTTTTACGTACATCTGGGCATTATTGTAAATGTTTTTAATTAAATTGGTGTATCTTCCGTCAATTCTGCAGCCCTTTAGAGATTGTAGAACAGCCCATATTTCGATGGAATCAAATGCTTTCTCGTAGTCGATAAAAGCTATGTATACTGGTACATTATATTCCTTTGTCTTCTCCAATAATAATCGTATGGTTTGTAGGTGGTCGCATGTGTTGAATCCTATTCGAAATCCTGCCTGCTCTCGTGGTTGATAGAAGTCTATTTTATTATTTAATCTATTCGTTATGATCTTCATAAATACTTTATACAATTGAGAGAGCAAGCTTATAGCGCGATAGTTATCTAATTTTGTTATGTCCCCCTTCTTGTGCAGTAATATTACCTCGGCTTCATTCCAGTCGTTTGGAATTGTTTGTTTCTCTAAACATAAATTGTATAGATTCTGCAATTTTTCTATTATTAGTTGCCCACCTTCCTTTAACATTTCTGTTGTAATATTATCTTTTCCCGGCGCTTTGTTGTTTTTAGTACTTTTAATGGCATTTTCAACTTCTTGTCTACTTATCTCTGGTATATCCTCTGAGCCTACATTTTGTACCTTGAGTGTATTAAATCTATCTTGTGCAGTCGCAATAGGCAGAACTATTCTACTATAAAGATCTTGATAGTATTTTTCGATTTCGGTTATAATTTCGATTCTGCGTGTTAGTAGTTGTCCGCCGTTAGTTTTAATTTTCATTATTTGTTTGTTTCCTATTGAAAGTTGTCTGTTTATTACTTTGGGGCCTTTATTTTGTTTTATTATTTCCTCTATGATTCTTGTATTGTGTTTTCGAAGATCTTTTCTGATTTCTTTCCTAATCACTTTATTCAATTCGGCAAATTCTATTTTGTTTTGTAGGTTGTTTGATATCATCTCTCTTCTTTTTTTCATTAAACCTTTCGTTTCCTGACTAATTTTGCTATGAAATGTTTTTGGTTTGTTCGCTACTGTTGTTGCGGCTTCTTGTATTGCATTTGATAATGCTTGTGTCTCTTGTTCCATTACTGTCTTCGTTTTTAATGTAGTCTTTCTTTGTTTGTCGAATTGTTTTTGTAATTGTAATTGATATTCTTGTTTGCGTTTTACCAGTTCCTCGTGGTTTATTACACAGCGTTTTTGTTTAAGCATTCTTACTCTCTCCCAAGCCACATTAATTTTTACTCGAGCTCGTATTAGTCGATGATCACTACCAGTGGAAAATCTGTTTATAACTGAGACATCCTCAATAATGTGTTTGGAATTTGATAACATGTAATCAATTTCATTTTTGGTTTCTTGGTTGGGACTACGCCAAGTCCATTTACGTTTCTCTTTCTTTTTAAAGAATGTGTTCATGGCGTATAAATTGTTTTGCTCTAGATATTCCAGCAGCTTATTTCCTCTTTCGTTACGTACGCCTATTCCATAGGAACCGACTCTATCTTCGCTGTCTTCTTTTTTTGTCCCCAACTTTGCGTTGAAATCGCCAATTATTAATAAATATTTCGTAGGGTTCTCCTCTAAACCCTGTGTCACTTCTTCGTAAAATTGATCTACTTCTTCCTCGTGTGTGGAAGTTGGAGCATAAATTTGTATCACCTTTTGCTTGATTTTGCTAGATATTTGGAGGATTATGTAAATTACTCTATCAGAGATTGTACCAAAATGAGTAACATTTGCGATAATTTGTTTGTGGATCATAAATCCTACTCCGTTTATGTGTTCATAATCTTTCCCCTTGTATAGTAGCGTGTGTCCTGTTTTGAGTTTAATGCATCCTTCTTTCTTTCTCCTCACTTCGCTTAACCCCACTATATCCCACTTTATGTGTTTTAATTCTTCTTCTAATTCTTCCAGTCTGTCGTTGGTTGAAAGAGATCTTGCATTGTATGTTGCAATGTTTATTTTTGTAGTTTTTGTAGAGCTGGATTTTGTTCTCGCAGATTTCGTCTTCAAGTGGCAGTCTAATTTCGCCCAGCGATTTATAGCACCCTCTGTCTTTCTCTGTCTTTGACCACTGCCTTGGCCATTTAGATCCGGATTGCTGGGAACTGAGGGCCTGTACTTCTTTCGTTTTGTCATAGGGAGTGTTTAGCCATAAAGCACCACCCTGGCCAAGCGGCTTGGTGCTTGCATTTTATACCCTCTGTCAGGTTTGGGAAGGTAAGGGTGTAGGTGGGGTTAAATGTAGGGATGGGTAGGAATGTAGGTTTGGACATGACTCTCCCTCTTTGGGGTGGGGGAAGTTGAGAGAGAATCAAGGCTTGCGTGTGCAGGGTCGCATCCCTGAAGTAGACCTGTCCTCACCGGGATCGCAAGGATTTGCTACTCGCTACACATAGAGTTAGAGTGTACTCCTCCAGAATTGCGACAATGTGCACAAAGAGCAATTGAAGGCTTGCTTCCCAAAAAAATCAAAACGAGGTATGAAAAAACCTACAAAGCATATGCCACATGGTGCGTCACTAAAGGTGTACAGAATATATATACGAGTATA